>MU278369.1:101674-184480 GCA_022385755.1 Trametopsis cervina | reverse complement strand
CTTTCACCCTTTTTCAGCTGTCGAGATTGATTACCTGGCCGCCCCGCAGATAAAGACAGAAAATGCACGGAAAAATCATCAATTATGTAATAAGTCCGCTACCATAATGTCACATGAAAAACCGCGGAAATGGGAACATATTCCGTATTTGTTCTGCGGATATCCCACGCTCTGAATTCAGCGTATGCCCGTGGTGTTCTTGCAAGTCTGGGTAAGGTCTTAGCAAAAAGGGTGTCTCCTTCATCAGGGAGCGTGTGTATAATGCTTTCGTGAGCAATCGCGGCTGTGATGGGGAACAGCATGGTGAGCCGTGTCAACTTACGTATGGTCTCAGCGGAGCAGACGATATGGCGGCTGAGGAACGTCGGCAGTAGCGCCTCCAAACCCCTTCGATCTGTTAATGTACCGTCGCTGTTCGTAACTCGCTGCCAGTGAGTGAAATAGCCAAACACTAATCCGCATATGCCTGAACTTCGACGCCTATGACTCGTTGCAAAGGTCGAAATTGTCCCTTCTACTCAAGCGGGACCTAAGTCGCAGAATTCCATCAGCTAACATCGTAGTCAGGGAGTAAGGCACCAGGTCTCAAAGCCACCCAATCTTACACTTACTTCCGTATGCGCCGGACATGCGTCAAACTGAGTAAGTTTTTGATGCAGTTTCACCACTGTTCCGATTCGCACACTTATCCGCAGATAGAATCTCCTAATCCCCACCGCACCAAGCGAGTGCAGTAGCAGCACATCACCAAGTATATTTCTTCGTATCCCATTTTGGCCTTTCGCCCCTGATGTGTTGAGTCAACTTGCTACACACGGACGCCAACAATTCATTTCCGCAGTCCCTTGAAGTTGATCAAGTTCGTGAGCTCCCTGCCCGTCAACTGTGGCTCTGCAATGGCACCCCGGGGGTACTTGGAACATATTCCGCCGGTCTTCTAACGGACATTCATCTCTGAATCCCCACGTCACTCGATCTTGTGCTCCAGGTGACATGCAATATCTCATATCCCCAGCTATCCCCCACTTGCTCCGGTCAATTTGGCACCATAAGGCACTCATTGCGGTTTTTTCGGCCGTACCGGGGCATATTGCTCCTGACAATCTTGTCAAGCTATGTCATTTCGCTGTCGGAAGCTGAGAAAAGGTCTTACGTGTTATCATGCTCTGTCTTGAGGATCCTGTATTTCTGTAACATGACCCAACGCGGCACCATTCTCACTCCGTCAGCTATACATGATGAGGGTGTGTCAAGGATCCCTGCAGCGTGCTTTTCAATTTTTCATTCGCGGTACAGACTACTCGTCAGGTACGGAATGCCACACGTATGTCTTGCCTGTGTGTAAGCGGCCAGGGACTCTGTCATGATATGTGCCGGCATAGCTGTGATTCTGTGGTGCATCCTCATGCAAACGAGTGATACCCACGATTCTTCTAAAAGGCGGTGCGCATAACAAGTCAAACTTACTTTTTCGGCTCAGTATATCACGTAATTACTCTCCATGGACGTCTTCAGTGAGAACCTTAGAACCTTTCTGGATAGGAGGATCACATTGTGCAGTGTGCACCGCAGTCTCTGAAAAGTCAATCATTCAAAAACAGTGCACGTCAAATTGACGAGAAGGAAGATTTTTGACACGAACATGCGTCACCAGATGCACCCCTAGTGGGAGAAGCATAATAGCCAACAGACGTAGTCGACGGACTGAGCTTGAGTAGGAACAGCGGGGACCTCGGTCGAGCTAAAGTGCAGCCGCTCAGTTGACCGCCTCGCAAGGTCATCGAGAACACTAATTTATGACAATGCACTCGGCACTGACAACAATGAACAACTCGCAGGGCCGACTTTCCAGTGTCAGCACATTCATGTGAAGACCAAGCCCCAGTCCTCATCAGATGATGACAGGCCTGAAACGACGTAGAGATTCAGCAACATCCCAGCATTCGGTGACGGCCAGGGTGCCGAAGATCAATCCCTTTTGCGCACGTCGAAGAAACAACAATAAAGAGAACTCTGTATGACTCCCGAATAAAGCCGCATTTCGTGCTGCGCCAGGTCAACTACCACGCGTCCCAAATCGTCTACCCACCTGAGTCAACCGCTCATGATGGGTTCTATTCTATGCTCACTCAATCAGCACGCAGTTGCCGCACCGCGTGCCCCAGACTGATCTTCTGGAGCATCCCTCGCTTCTGGTGGAAAAATGCGCGCATTCAGTGATAGAGTGGGCTCACGATTGATAAGCAGAGGCGGCGCCGCGACGTAGGGTTCTGTTGCGCGCGGTGATCAAGTTGATGTGTATTGTAGAGCTATGTGTGCGGTTGATGGTGCTACAGACATGAGGACTATCAACGTCGCAAACGCTGCGAGAAGCACGGAGCCACGCAGTAACCACCCGGCCATCTTTGTCACTCATCCGATTAGCGACTGTAACTTTCCAAAATCGGGTGTACCGAGACCGGTCACTGGATCCCAGCCCGTGCCCGCCGAGAAACCCTGTTATAGCTTTTAGCACATTGGACGAAAAGAGTTGACGCGAGGGACATACGTTTGTACGGCATCCAGGGTTTGTGCCCGAAGTGATATCGTTGAAACCACCCACGCCTGTCGAGTATATAATCGGGTTGAGGAACCCAAGAGCCGACTTGCCTTGCGACAAACGGAAGTCATTCAACAGGGAAATAACACCAGCGAAAGTCTGCGCATAAAATTGCCAGAGTGAGATATCAAATGAGAAAGTGGGCGGGTGTAAGGACGCACCGGTGAGCTAGCGCTCGTCCCAGCAACAGACGACGTCCGTCCACCGATGACTACTTGGAACCCTTCTCCCTGTGCGGCAACGTCGGGATACGCGCGTCCCGACGTGCTGTTTGAGTCAGCAGGCGCACAGCGAATAACGCGTACTGATAACTTACTTGAACAACCCGGCGTTGGTGGAGCCCAGTTTGGTCAGGAATGTGCTCACCGCAGTCGACTGGTAGCTGCAAAACAATCAGGACAAGCCGTAAAGCGAGAGGCGGCGGGGATTATACATACCTCGGACGCGCGAAGTAGTTCGAAAACCCACCTCCGGAGAAGCTGACTGCGACCTCGGGATTGACGCGAATTGTTCCGCCCACCTGCGCGATGAAGGAAAAAAAAAAGAGGGTTCGGAACCGGGCAGGAACGACAAACTCAAACTTGGAACGGGGTGCGTACCGTGGTTACGAATGGGCAGCTCGCGGGGAAGTTCGGCTGGAAACGAACAGTGTTCTTGCCGTCGTTTGTGGTGCAGCTGCCGCCGCCGACGCCATCGTCACCACTGCTGAACATGATGCTGCTGCCCCTGGCGCCGAGCTGTGCGAATAGATTACACACATTCGTTGCGTAGTCGAGAGGGACCTAGACATCGGCTCGATCAGCCATTTGTAAGATTGGACGCGAGAGTACGCACTGTTTGCTCATCATCACCGTACGACGTTCTACAGGCATGCTTATGAATAACAATGCGGAGACACGGAGGAAAGGCAGCCTTACGTGAATGTCTGAGGGACTGTTGATTGAGCAAGGATAAAGTTCAACCAGTCAAGGTAAGGTTCATTCGTGTTGGTGGGCGTGTTTGAGTCGGCCTTGAACGGCGGAGACCCGCCCGTGCTACACGCATATATATTAGCAAAACATAGCATGTACGAGACATGTGGCTCCACCTGTAGTAGACGTTGGGAGTAGGGAAGGATATCCCCTCAGTGTATTGAATATCGAGATTGGCCTACGATATTGCGGAGTCAGTAAGGGTGATACAGGTTGGTTGAGCTGCCGACGGACCTCCACACCAGGATCAGTCTGATCATTGCCACCGCCGTTGACTTGGACATGTGTGAACATAGTTCCTACAGCGTCCGTTCTAAACTTGCTAAAGAAGGTCTTATTTCCCCGGTGTCAGTAATGTCTAACGTCATAAGACCACAGCCATATCACCTGCAAGTCGGCGTCGTTAGCGAATTCATCAAGGTACCCTGCAACTCCGAGCTTGTTGACGTTGGTGGCCTTCGGCACATAAGTCGACGTGTTATAGAGTGCGCGCAGGCAGGACGGGGTGATAGTTGAAGAGCAGCTAGATGGTACCGTCGCAAGGCTTCCGGGGTTGACAAGTTTCGCCGCCATCTCGAAGTCGTTTTCCAAAGTGGGAGCGTTCGGCTGGAGATGGCTGGTCTTTCGCATAGATCGCATCGTGCCGAAGTAGGTCGATGGTGTTACAACTCCTACATGGGGATGAAGGCTCGCAGGGAGGCTGTACGAGAGGGTTCGTACGATGTACTCGGAGGTACCCTCGTGCTTGTAGATTTCATACGTGGCGTTCAGCATGCGGGATGCCTGATCGACAGTGACAGGAAGTCGGAGCCATGATCCACCATTGGTACGCTCGATAGAGCCCAACTCAATGCCATGAGCGGCGAGCCACTCGTCCACCAGGTCTACGGTGTCTGGGTGAGGTGCGACAAGGGCTTCGACCTGCTCCTTCGTGAGGTGCTGGCCGTACCTAACGTCCAGCCACTGATTAGCATCACGTAGCAGTCACAGAGAGATGAACGCACTTCTCATGTACTGGATCGCTGACTTCATATAGAGCAGTTACCAGGTCGTCGAATTTGTCTTGTTTCAACGCGATGCGCATATCGAGAAGGTGACCGGCCGGTGCAGGACCTTGACAGTTCCACCCCTTCGGTGCTTCGGTCCATGCATGCTTGGTCTCGAAGTCGTCCCAACGCTTCGAGAGGAGCGGTTTCGCAGCAGCGAACGAGAGGAGGGCTCCTGCGAGGAGGAAGCTGGCAAACGACCGCATCTCGGTTGACAACAGGCGAGGTGCTATGGTCTCAGCTTCCTTCTCGCAACGAGCAGCACACCTTTATATCCACCACCCACCGACGATGGCCTGGAAGGGGGTAATCGAAGCATGATGCCGAGCATGCTAGGATCTGCTCTTCCATGCTGGACATGCATTGGATGGCGGGAGCTGAGTACTCACGCAGCGCTGAGTGACGGATTCGCAAGAGCAGCAGCGTGTGGAACCACGAGAGAATGTGTTCGGGCTTTCCTCTTGTTGACATCGCCATACGAGCAGGTATAGGGAGACGTTTCCCATGGTAATACCAAGAAGTGTGAGCACGCGAAGGTCGTGGTAGATAGCTAATCTTCTGGCGGCAATTCGCTACCACGGGCGCACGCGCACTCTTGATGCACACTCATGGTCCTCCCAAATCTGTGCTGCAATCAGGCTTCATCTACCTCTTCCTCGTATCGATTTCAGGAGAGCTGTGACTGAGAAGGATAGTTCTGGAACATTTAGTAGCGAAGTCGTTCTCAGTCCTTCGGTAGCAGGTACGTGCCCAGCCTTCTCAATCTCCCGAGCCATGAGCAGCTGATCAATGAAACATGTGTCTCCCTGTAGGAATCCTTGTTCTGTAGAACAGAAGTTATCGCAATGCACATATACGCTGTATATGAGCAGCTTCTGAAGTACCTGTGGCAATGAGGAGACCATATGACGGCATCCAGTACCCGCCTTACCATGTGCTAATGCGTCCATTGTAGGTGTAAGGCTCCGAGCCGAAACCGATGGTCTCGAGTAGGGTGGCCCAGTTCCCATGCATTTCACGCCGTGCGACCAGCTTCAGGTTACCCGTAGCTTCCAGCTACTCTGCCGGATAGCGTGGTATTGCGTTGGCCCGCGCCGTTTTCCCAGATCAGCGCATGTGAGAAGACGACCTGCGACAGTTTCAGTATGGCGCTGACAATATCTGTCATCCTCAACGGTCCGTACTCTTGTACGAGGGTTACCCTAGGTACGACTATGCCGCAGTAGCTGTGGTCTCCGACACGGTGACGGAAGGAGCCGACATCCTTAACCAGTTGTTGCGTTGAGCCAGTAATGCAAAATTCACGACACTTAGTAAATATACAAGCCGGACATCGCACTACGCTCTAGGCCTCGCCGTATTCTACTGGCTGACTATAGTGAGAGAAGACTCAGGCGACCGTACGCAGCGGTCCGTGTCCACTGGCGCAAGTGGCCCGCAACACTTCTTCGCACCCCTCATCCAGATGCTCACTCCACTTCGAATTGATAAGGGATAGACCATGTCCAGTACGTTTCTGCACCTGCATCACACTTCTCATGTTCGTTGTATAGAACCTTAGGATCTGCTGTTCACGTCAATATCTCCTGTGCTCATAGCGCAGATCACGAGCGTGGTCACTACAACAAGAAGCGGGGCGGAATAGCCACAATCGTTGCAGGGTACATCCACATATACGCTTCGACTACGGGCCCCGTCGGCCCAGGTGGCTTTGCCATCCCATACTTCTGAGCTGCTATCCATCTAGCACATGTATGTACGCGGTAAGCCGCTGACTTCGTCATATCCCTGAAGATCGCTTCTGGAGCATATATATGGTGGCCCGGTATCACTCCAGATACCTTCCCTGACATTCCACGTCGCTCATGCTACAATGCTTAACCAGTTTGCTTCCTTCTTCACTCTCTGGGTGTCGCTGTTCGGAGACAGCTCGGGCTCTTCCGCAAGCAAAACTCCAACGCGTAAGGACCCTCCAGTTCCCCTTGCTTGCCAGCTGACAATATCATTTGTCTAGTGGCACCGAAGAAGTTCCTCAGTCTGCCCCTTGGTGCTGTGAAACCCTCCGGTTGGCTGTATGATCAGGTATGTGGGGGCGGCAATTAATATACTATACCTCACCGAAGAGTCTCATGCACCGCGCTAGTTGAACGTACAAGTCAATGGGCTAGCGGGCCATGAACACGATTTCTACGACTAGTATGCCACATCATTCTTGTCTTCGTGTACATCCGTGGATTTCATGTGATTTGTTGGATTTAGTGTCGCGCAAACTGACTGGACTGGTGGTGACTCGTACTATTCTTCTCTTGAAGAAGGTAAGTGTCTGGAGGGTTCTCTTATCTCAAACGATAGTAACAAGGCCTAAAACCAGCTGGGAGCTACTGGTTTGTGCGTAACGGCCCAAAATCTACAGCGTAGTCTGCTGAAGCATATTCCACCTGTTTTAATGACAGAACGGCATGGTGCCAACCGGTGTTCTTATCGGCTCACAGAAGATCCAAGCCCAAACCTCCGCATTCCTCAATTACGTGCTGGACCATCAGGACTCCACTGGCTGGCTGGGTCCCGAAGTGAACACCACCAAACCGCGGTACCTATGGGGAAGATATCCGTTCTTTTTCGGCGCAATCCAGATGGTCGAGGCAGATCCATCGCTCGCTGATAGAGTGGTTTCCGCCCTTCACAAGTTCGTCGTTCTCGCTAACCAGATGCTGCATAATGGCGAGGGTCTCGAAGACTGGACGAAGACTAGATGGGAAGACTTCGTCATGACCCTGCAATGGTAAGACTGGTAATTGGCCCTACAGAGAATGTATGTCCGGTCTCACGCGCGCCGACAGGCTGTATGACTTCCATACAAACGGGCAGGAAGATCTCCTAGTTGACACGATGAAAATGCTCAAGTACACCGGAGATCCGTGGGAGCAGGTATTCTCAGAGAAGGTTAGGACGCGCAAAGCCATTCCACTGTTTCGAACTTCTCTGATGCATCTACAACAGTACTTCCCTACCACAGCGGTTGAGCATCTGGAGAATCCATTCCCAGTATTGACCTGGCACGGGGTCAATATGGCCGAAGGTCTGAAGGCATTGCCATCGACGTATCGATTCACGCACAATCAGTCGGGTTCGTCCTGAATCGTGGTGAGTTATCTAGTGCAGTCTTTGACGGTACTATTAGATCTAGATGCTGCAAGTACTGGATGGGATCTTCTGTTCAAGTACCACGGAAGGCCGTCGGGAATCTATGCCGCAGACGAATATCTAGCCGGTCTTGAGGCTGTTCGAGGGTAAAGCGCACTAGCATTCACAACCGCGAGAGATCAACTGACTACTATCCGTAGAACGGAGCTGTGCTTAGTCGTCGAAACGATGTTTTCGTCAGTACCTATACAAGACCCGCTGCGGTATGCACTGCCCTGACTTCGTTTTTTTGTTTCTTTTAGAGGCTCTTATTTATATCAAGTCATCGGAGATCCCAAGTTCGCGGACAGGGTTGAAAGGATAACTTACAATGCCCTCCCGGCAACCCTGACTGGAGGTGATTTTTTCACTGTGTTCAGCTCAATCATGCAGGAAGCACTAACGCATCCGCTTGAAAACGCAGACATGTGGTCGCGCCAGTATCTACAGCAGCAGAACCAAATTGCTGCAAAGAATATGACACCGTAAGACGCCGCCTTTCATCGCTCTCTAGTGGCTGAGTAAAACCATAATACCTTTTAGGAACCCATTCCCGGAAGACGGGTATATATCAAATACATAATTGCCAACAACAGGTGCTGACCGTCATTCTCTACCAGACCATACTCCAACGTGTTTGGATTGGAACCGAACTATCCGTAGGTAACATGTTATCGAGCTCGAAGCATTGAATTGAATGATACTGCGACATCAGATGCTGCACGGTGAATCATCCGCAGGGCTGGCCAAAGTTCATCAGCAATGCGTTTGTCACTACTCCGGATGGCGCTGGATTGGTGCATGTCTATCACGGTCCCTTCCAAACTGCGACTACATTACGCAATGGTATAATTTTATCTGCGCTCTCCCTGTTAAATAGTGACAGATGCGTTTTGCGATGCAGGAAATAAGGTCAACGTAGATGTCAAAACGACGTACCCGTTCAGCGACAATATCGTCATCTCGATTGAAGCGGACAAGAGATTCGTTTACTATGTTCGGATCCCGAGCTGGGTTTCGAAGGGGACAATCTCCATTAATGGCGGCCGTACTCGAGCAGTCGCGCCCAAGAACGGCTTGCACTCTGTTCAGATCCCATCCGGTAGAACCACTCTGACATTGAACCTTCCCGCCGACATTACTATCGGTGATTCATCTCAACCCCCCTGCTACAAGCTTAATATCTAACCATGCAACCCAGAATCCCGCCCTCATGACTCGATTGCGGTACATCGAGGTCCACTGCACTACGCATTCGACATCGAGCGGAGTCAGAAAGTCCTCACGCGAAACGCGCAGCAACCTCTCGCAGTAGACTTAGAGTTCGATGCAGTGACGCCGTGGCAATATGCAATTGACCCTGCCACGTTGAGGTTCAATCCTGGTGCGCCAACGACTGAGTTGCCGAGCCCCATCTTCGACTCTGGGAAACCATCGCTCAGCATCACAGCGACAGCCTGTCCGATTGATTGGGTGGTCGCGGGAGACACCTTTGCGGCTAGTCCTCCAAGCAAGCCCGCATGTACAGGCCCAGCAACCAATATCACTTTGTCGCCTTTCGGGGTGAGTGATCATGATTTCAGCTGAGCGTTGATATTTGACATGTTTCTAGGCAACGAAGTTGAGAATCGGCGAATTTCCTACCTTCAAGGCTTCCGATTGAACGCTCCGGCTCAGGTGGATTATCAAGCAAACCGCATGTAAATCTTTGTTCGTGATGAGGACATCATTCATCTTTGTTATCCGAAACTTCCTTCATATACCCTTCGCGTTCGGCTAGAAGGTCCTGTCCCCACTGACTGACTTCGTGGTGGCGGATATTGGGAATACTGCTGTCAAAGAAGGTCTGCAATGTAGTCATGCCGTGGTTCTTCTCATATTCAAATGCTGTACCAATGCTATGAGTTTAACGACAACGCAGTGCACACAAAAATATTGGTATACCTTGTGATGCCATTTCGAATCTGTCAAGGTCTGTGCCACCATCGTTAGACTTCGGTTGGCTCCGAGATCAGGATAGTTGAAGTTCACCTTTCACAAATTTCGCTTCTGCTGTTCCTCCTGTTTCGTATTCCTAATAACGAGTCGGTTGATTAACAGATCGTGAATTGCACCAAAAATAAACAACCAGCTTACCTGCCATAGACTATCAATTCGTTGCGCAACTGCACTATTATGGAGCATATCATGCGTGAAGTTACGCATCGCCTCCTGAGACAACTATGAGCTGCTTTCATTCACTACAGCCTGATACGAACCGCTTCGAGCCGTCGCTTGTCAGATTTCGATATCCCTTCTCTGGGAGCGATGTCTCCAACTAGACATGCAGATGTAAGTTTGAGAGATGCCAGAAAAGTATAAACATACCTTGTGCTTCTGCTACGGACACAAAGAAAAATATGAGCTTCATTAGAAGTAAGAGCCACCACATTGAGAGGCGCATTACCTAGATCGTGCACCAAAGCCATCATAACGCATCTGTGAGCTACTGAGTGCAAGCTCTCTTCGTGTTTCGGCACAGAACACTTACTTTGAAATGTCTAACTGAGTATCCGAGGTGCACATAGCGAGTACAGCCATGCGATACATGTGATCGGATATACTGAGGGCGTGGCAGGTAACTTATCCATAGGATCTCATCTCGACGTTACTGAACGAACCTCTCAGGTTCGGGAACCTGTTTGATTTGTGTCAGTACACATGGCGGGAATGTGGGATATCTGTGCAGGACGAACGCTGTGATCTACCCAGCCAGTTCGTTTCTGAGTCTGCGCGGAGACTGAGTTATGGAAATCAATACTGCAAGTACTAGATGATCCGACCTTCAGTCTCTCAAGAACATGAAAGAAGGCAAGTCTGTCGGTTGCCGGGTTTCCACTTGGGTTATAAGGCGGAGGGAATATCCTCTGAACGGTAGTCGTTGGTACCTGCATTCTGCAAGGTAGTAGCACTGTCGGAGCTTTCCAGAAATCTGGGATAGCGCAAGCCTGGAGCTTTCCTCAAAAGCTGCGATGGTTCGAATAAAATGTTATAGTCTCCGTGATTGATGGAAGACTTACTCCTAGTACTCTGATTATTCAAAAGCCGTAGACGTATAACTTTAAGTTATCGAAGTAAGAGTCCCGGTTCAAATCACCGGATTCGGAATTGGGATGATCGTCTTTGTGGCGCCTGAGACGGCATGTGCCGAGGGACGCTTGAGGTCACTGCCAACTCGAGGCTGCATACCTTACATAACCCTACCCTTCGCGTACATTGCACTAGCATCTCTAACTCTTCCAGTACAAGGAGAGCACATAATCAGTGTCACTCAAGCTTCATGCAAGAGGAGCAGGGTCAGTATGATCTTACACATTATCAGTGGCAGTGTGGCTCATGTTTCACACCGCAGATACATGTCGCATTTGCAGCGCACCAGCAGAGCCGGAACAGCCGTTGTTCTACCCTTGCAAATGCTCCGGGACAATAAGATACATTCATCAAGACTGGTGCGTCTTACATCGCTGTACCGCACCAGGTTACTGACCTCCTTGTGCAGTCTGACAACGTGGTTAGCTCATAGTAAGAAGAAGACATGCGATGTGTGTAAGCATCCGTATTCGTTCGAAAAGGGTACGCGCCATACGCACTTTTGCTTTTGCACGATGTATTCAATTCAACACAGTGTATGCGCCGGATATGCCCTCCAGACTGCCCCTGTTCCTCTTGTTCCGACGATTCGCGCAACAGAGCCTCATCGCAATCATATTCGCTATCCGTGTTGTTATTGTTGGACTGATATGGGGCGCATTGCTACCGTGGGCCACAATCTGGACGTGGAGGATGTACTTTGCAATGGGCGATTCTACGTGGGTCACCGCCTTGCTTTCTCTAGTAGCTTCTCATCCTTTGTCCACAGCGCCTGGTGGATCAGCAATCACGAACGCCCAATCGCCTCCACTACCTCCCTGAATGTCACCACCTCCACGAATGCAACGGACGCCCCGCTGGCTCATATCGCTACGCTTGCTGAACATACCACCGTCGAGAGTTTCCTGACGCATCCTACTATTCGCACAATTTCCGCCGACATTGTTGCAGGCCAAATCATTGCTACAATCATCGTTGTTGCATTCGTTGCGATCTTTCTACTCAGAGAATGGATCACGCAAAATGCACGACCAGGGGTATTCGACGACGCAGATGCGCCGCCCGAACTTGTGCAAGACGTTAGGATCCCTGTCGCAGCTGACCCTCCACCAGGAGCCGCACCAGACGTTCCCAATGTTGATGATCGGGATCAACGGCCTGCGCAAGAATTGGCTATCATTCCGGCCGATGCAATCCGAGATACTTTCCCGGACCCGGACGACTTTCGGCACATGAGACGGGTGTGGCCTCCGGCAGACTCAGATGCAGATGCGAACCCAGAGGAGGAAACCAAAGATGGTCAGGACGATAAAGGCAAGCGGCCGATGCGAAAGCTGAGGGCGAAATCCGACATATCCTCCGTAAAACGGAGACATTCCTGGAACGAAGCCTATAGTCAGACGACAGGGTCAGCCCAGCCCACACCTATTGCACTCGAGCCTGAGCAAAAGGAGTTCACATTCCGCACACCTGCTCCTACGCGTATCGAAGAGTCAACAACCAATGTTTCGGCACAGGCGGATTCCGTTCCCGGAAACTGGAAGATGGACTTTTCCGACTGGAACCCGCTGGGGACTTCCACTAGTGAACAGAAGAGTTCCGCAAATATCCTATCACCAGAAGGGGACATGTCGCGCCCTCTTTCCCCTGCCAAATCACCTGGCAGACCACCGCTATTCTCCACAGCATTGTTCTCTCCTGCCCAACCTGGGTCACCGCCGCACATTCTCCCACAGTCAAGTCGGGCGAGCACCCCGCTATCCTCTCCTAGCTTAGCTACATATCGCGCCCCTGAGGAGTTTGAACCCGGATCCTCCAACCTAGGATACTTTCCTGCCGAGGAGGAAGTCAAGAGCGAGGACACCGGGCCGACGGTCGATGAAACTATTGAAGACGAATGGGATATCTATTTTCCTGAATCTAGCCCTGAAGAACCAGTACCAGCTACCCAAGACGACCCTGCGATACCTGACAACGTTGATGAGGAAGAGAGGGAATTCGATAGTGATATGCCGGGGCTACAACTGTGGACAGACGATGAAGAAGCAGATGAAGAAGAAGACGCATTGGATGCTGTTGTCGAGCTCGAAGGACCCGAAGATGTTGCTCCGTTAGGTGAAGAGGAAGAAGGCGATGCGGGCGATAATCCAAGGAGAGCCGTACTTTGGGAAGGACGAGACGGTAATGTGGTGGCGCTGGAGATGGGTGACGAATTTGAGGCTGGGATGGAGGACGATATGGAAGGTGCGCTAGAAGGTGAGAATCGCAACAACCCGAAGTCCATATTAACACACCTTCAACAGATATCTTGGCAGCAATTGGCCTACGGGGCCCAATATACGGTGTGATACAAAACGTACGATTGCTGCCCAGTAGAGTTGTTACTTTTATTGATACTAGTCTTCGATGCAGGCTGCATTGATGATCTTCGTGCTGGATACTACTATTGGCATCGGGGTGTGGCTCCCCTTCACAGTTGGAAAATCTCTCGCACTCCTATCAGTAAGCATTTCTATCTTCTCACTAGCTGCCAGGTCCTGACAACACTCTCAGCTCGAACCTCGACGATTGCTGTACCTTATTGATTTTCCCATTCGGGCAATCAGGATCCTAACTGATCCTATAGTCGATGCTTTTATGCTCTTCCTCAGTCAGGCGGTTCTGCCGCCATTGAAGCATGTGGCGTGGTTGTGTTTGAGGCCTTTTGCTCGATTGGCCGTTGGCATAGTTGGTGAACAGATGGTTCAAGATGGCGTATTCTACATGACGTCGTTGGTGAGTCGAACTATCTCTTGATATCCAGCTGTGCACTGACGCACTTCAGCACGAAGGTCTTATAGAGAAATTCACTCATCCGACCCCCCAAGCTGGCCCTTCCTCGCTCTTGGAAAAGCTAGCAGCCTATGATTCGCGGCTCATGGTCTATGCTGAGCCATACTTCGCCCCATTGGGAGAGAAGATATGTGTCGCTTGGGGTCATGTTCAAGAGCAATGGATCAAACTTGCACTGGGAGATAGTACAACAGCCAAGATCTTTGCGATTTCACTGGGTTACATCGTGGATGCTATCCTACTAGCGATCTATCTCAATATTCTCACTATTGGTAGTATGAAGAGCGCTGGACGGGCGGTTCGCAGTGCCGTACGGCAACAGCTGTTAGTTGTAAAGGTCTGTGGCCGAGTGTTTGCTAGCTGCAGAGCGATCCTTAATACTCTCTCGCAGGTGGCCGCTTTCATCCTGGTCGAACTCGTGGTTTTCCCTCTGGGTTGTGGCATTATGCTTGATATCTGCACTGCACCTCTCTTCCCTTCAGGTAGCTTCAACGCAAAAACCGACTTCCTCTTATATGCGCCCCTGACTTCCGCCTTCTACCACTGGGTGATCGGTACAATGTTCATGTACGCTGCATACCTCATGGACTTATATGTTTGACTAAGTGATTTCTCAGGTACCAATTTGCCGTCCTCTTGGCCGGTTTTAGGACGTGCCTACGGCCCGGCGCAATGTGGTTCATTAAGGATCCTCAAGACCAGAATTTTCATCCTATTAGGGAGATACTTGAGCGACCGACATTCGTGCATATCAAGAAGCTCATCCTGAGTGGCGTCATGTATGCGATGGTGGTAGCATGCAGCGTTGGAACTATCGCTGGAGTGTTGCGAGTGTTTAGCCGAACGATCATGCCCTTCCGGTGGAAAGTCCGGTAAGTGACATTCTTCTTGCTTTGCGCGGAGGTGAAGCTTATAGAGACAAACAGTGAGCCTCTCTCAGTTGTCCCGATTGACCTACTATTTCTACATCTGGTCCTACCCTATACTCTCCAATACTTCAAACCGAGAAAGATCCTGCGCCAAGCGGGTGTCCGTACATGGAAGTACCTTGCCTCTCAGCTTCGTTTGTCCTCCTACTTGTTTGGCGTGAGACCCTTGGACGAAGAAGTTACCTTCAAACGGCGCTGGCATCTACCGTGGGAGAAAGTCTGGCGACTTGAGGTTGACGGCTCTTTCAGAAGAGTGCCCAACAGTGACAACGTCGTTTTGGTCAAGAATGAGGCTGCCACGGCCGAAGTCGATGCCCACGGTAAACCCATCGGCGAGAAAGCTGCCCAGCTAATAGAGCTCCAAAACGCCGAAGCAGAAAAGGCCAGAAGGAATTGGAAGGACGATTACACGGTCGTTTACATCCCGCCTCATTTCCGCTATCGCATCATAGCCTTCACCAGCGCTATCTGGCTAGTTTGCTCCGCCGCCTTAGGGGGCTTCCTTGGTCTGCCGATCCTACTCGGCCGTTATTTCTTCAGGCTCTTCATTCCATACCACGTCCACGACGGTTATTCGTTCCTTGCTGGATTCTACCTATTATGGGCTTGCTGGCTTGTGAGCAGAGCTTTGGACAGAATGGACAAGCAGCGCCAACGACGTGGGGGAGATGAACCCCGTGCGGATTTTGCCTTGTATATCGTCAAACGCGGTCTGCTATGGCTCGCACAAGCCGCTTACATGGCGTTCTGTTTGGGGGTGGTCATCCCAACGCTGATATCTATGGTTATAGAGCTATATATCATCCTCCCCTCTCGGCACGCTTTCTATCCGGACGTGCAGCTTCGCATCCGCGTTGTCGATATGTGGGCCCTTGGGTTATTGTATACCAAGGTCGCATTGGGAGTGCAACGCATTCGTCCGGCAGGACAAATAGTAAGAGGTATAGAAATTGTCAGTAACTTGTTCCCTCTTGTATGTGCATGTACTCACACCCAGTCGCGACAGATCCGGCGCAACGGCTGGACGCATCTTGACCCAATCGCTGCTACGAAGAATGTTATCGCACCTTTGACAGCCGGTCTGGTTGGCATGATACTTGTACCACCTGCGGTGCTGTGGAGTGCTCTACGCTTGTTCAAGATCCAGACAGATGAACATGTATTATGTAAGTCACGGGCGATATTTTAGCATTGTTGTTTGCTCACACCATTCCTGCCAGTCCTTCATGTGTACCCCGGAATCTTCATACTCGCTGCAGCCGGCCAAGCTGTTGTCGCACTCGCTATCCTTTTGAACTCATGGTCTCAAACGGTGCGCGACAAAGAGTTCCTCCTCGAAATGCGCTTGCAAAATCTCGAACAAGACAACAAAGGCATCCCGGATATCGACGAAGATGACGGCAATGATGAAGAACTCTAATCACGCCTCCATATACTTATCAAATACGCTGTTATATTACTGTTAGGACTACCATGTCCCTTAATTCATGACATTTAAACGGAGAATGCAAAGTTAGTGTGCCTGCCATACAGATTGGTGCGACGTCGCGTTACGAAATGAGCGCTTCTTATAGCAGCCCGACGCGACACGCCTTTTCCGCCGCCGGACTTCACGAATTGAGATATCCTCACAAAGGATGGAAGATGCGATAGAATCGTTCAGACGTAAAAGGACTAATCTTTATAATGACAGGGACATGCGCATCCCACGGCCAACAACCGTACACAATAAAGGGGTAGCCTACGAGGACTTGGGTAGCGACTTCAAGATCGCTGGCGGAGGTGCTGGACCTTCTAAAGGGAAACCACAGATCAAATCATCATCATCCAATCTTTCTCGGGTGGTGGCCGCCAAGAAATCCAACAAGGCCTCCGATGAATTAAGTTCCAACGATGAGCTGGACCTCCTGGCCAATACCGACCGTGCAGCTAGACACTCCACTCGTAAGCTTGCTACTGCGGGGAGCCTGGATTCCTTTGGGAGAGGTGAGAAGGGAGCACACATTGACGGAGCGTGGTACAACTGGAAAGAGGGGGTAAACGAACGAAGGGAAAAAATGAAGCCTATGAAGTTCACGAAGGACGCGAAGGACGGACAAGCAAGAGACGTTGTACAACCACTTTCTACATCCGCTGGAGCGTCAGATGCAGCTCAATCACGCTCTATTTACCCTACCTCCGATCGTGCCACTAAGGCTGCCAGGAATCCCTTCAAACCCCCCACGAAAGTCAATCCTCCAGGTGGACATCCTAGTAGCACGAAACCTGAACAACGCTCCGGTCTGATTTCTACGCAGGGCCAACCTGCGTATCGGTCCCAAGTAGAGCAGGAACATGCTCCTCAACGTGATAAATCACGTCCGAAACCACGTCCGAAACCACGTCCTGTCTCTGATATCACGAAGCCGAATGTAGAACATCTGCCTCGGACGAAAGAGCTCGCTACATTCCCGATGGAAAAGCTCTCACCGCTGAAGGAGGCGCACAATAGTACGTTAAAGGAAGCGTTCAGGACACGCAAGTTCCCAATGGATGCATATTCTCCACCACCAGGAAAGGGAAAATCACGGGGCAATTTATCCACATCCCACGACAAGCCTGAAAGCTGCACCCGAAGCTCCAAACAGCTGGCAGAATTCCCTCTACTTTCTCCGCTGTCCTCCCCGGCACGCAAGACATCTCAGGACGAGCCCACGGCCAACTCAAGGACAAAAACGCGTCACAAGAACGCAGCTGTCGAGGGACGAGCTGCGCCGCACTCGAAGGACAGCAGTAGTTCTGAAGAGGACATCCCTCTAGCCCCTCCTCCGCATAAGCAGAAGTCAAACGCTCGGCCGTTCCCTATGGAAATCGAGACATTAGAGAGCGTCGGTCCTTTACCGGCCAAACGAGGCTCTCCCGAAGCCATAGACACAACAGGCGATGGTGGAGGTAGAGACAGAGACAGAGACCGAAAACGCGTTCGAGGCGCCGAGGAAATGTTTGTGCTCTGTCTTTGTCCTGAAACTCTGACTAAGTTGAATACACTTAGCTTACGCGAACTCATGCGTTCAGCGGACATGTCAGATAGTGACGAAGATGGTGAGTCTTGGCTGCATAGGATATCTCTGAGATTAACCACCCTTTTGTATTGACCAGTACTAATGGACCCAAACCTTGATCCGTCGACGTTGTGTCCTTGGTGTGACGAGCCATTACCTCCAGTCCGTTCCTCTCATTTACAGAAACTCATGAAAGCTGCGCGGTCTCGCTCATACAATGACCCTCGTGTATCCAATCCTCTTGGATTGCACGCTCCTGCAACGGTCTTCCTTAATGTTTGCCATCGACATCGGTTTGAGAGACACCATTTCCCCTTAGCGCAGCGGCGAGGTTGGCCGATGCAGATTGACTGGGAATCATTGCCCGACAGGATTTTCGCACTCAAAGCCAGGCTGCAGACCATAGTTGATGATGCCGATGAGGATTTCGAACCTGGAAGAGAGAGACAGGAGACCGAGCGCAAGGATGACGCAAGAGACGAACCTGAGGCGCAGGACGACAAGGCATTGTTGACACACAGACCTCGCAAAGGCAGTCTGTTTTGGATCGACGTCGTGCGGAGTGTGAGGAAACGCGGCTCGAATAACCTGTCTGGCATTCATGACCAGATGTCGAACTTTTCCAAAACACAGCCTGGCTAGTGAGTCTAATTGTCCACAAGCGCGTTTTCTTTCGCTTATGTTACATTACTGAAGTTACGGCGAGCTGGGTGCTGTGATACTTTCGCAAACGCTTTACGAGCTATTCCCGCCAGCGTATCTCGACCCCACCTCCGTTCTGCCGTTGACTCCCACAGATTTCGTACAACGTATATTGCTCCCCGAGGCCGCATTACTCCTCATTATGAGCGACATGAAGGAGAGTCGCGAAGATGCTATCATGACAATGCGCGATAGTGCCCAGTACGGAGTTGCTATGTTTCCGGACGATAGTTTGGATGCGGCTGGTGATAATATCATCAGGAAAAGGGCACATGCACGTTACAAGCAGCTGGAACAAGAAGAGCATGATGACAACATGGACGAAGAGTGCAATCTCATGGAACCCTGCAGCTCTCAGAAGACGACGCTGGACGAGTTCGATTCAGGATTACCAGTCAGACGCAATGCTCCTCGAAAGGCAACAGCCAGGAAATATGCAGATAGCGATAGCGGGGATGTGGATATGCCCGTCGGTACTAGCTCGTCCCATCGACGGAAGAACCCAAAGCCAGCTTCCGGTCGCACCAGTAAGACTACGCAGGATGGGGTAGTATCCAAGCCCCCGGTTTCCTCGATGGACATTGATATTTCCGACGCCCCGTCTTCTAGTCAGCTGACCAAGGCTCGGCCCAAGCCTCGTCCACGGTACAAGCAGAAGCATGGCATAGGTTCTGGAACAGAAAGCGACCTCCAGCTAATAGACCCACGGAGTAGCGACAGCGAGTGTCAGGTCCTAAGTTCCACCAGCCGCTACAAACAGAAGAAAGAAGACAAGGGTTCCGTAGATGTCTCTGACCTGTTGATGCATCCCACCAGTAGCGATATGGAACGCTCTCCGAGCCAATCGTCTACCCATGATCACGAGCAGATCATCGTCGATTCGCATCGACAGCTTGAAGCAGACACAACACCTAAACCGAAGAAGCATAAAATTAAGAAGACGAAAGACAGCACTAGCAGGTCCTCATCAGTGTCAACTTTTGGATTGCGTATGTACCCTGTCGACGTGGAAGTAGAAACCGCGTGAGTCGGCCCGTTTACGCGTGAATACCTCACTGACGTTACTGTAGAAACCAGACGCCGCGTCCAAACGGGCACCGTTGGACGACCAGCCTCAGACAGAGCCTTGATTCCGAGGAATAGTGCAGCTCCAAGCTCACTCGGATTACATTAGCCATACCACAACCTATTCACATACATAAATTACTCTGTAATACTACGATCAATGGTCTTGCAGACCTTACGAAAGAGTCGCCCGTGGAGATTCGTTAACTACTGGATGCGGTGGACGCAGTGTTGTCTACAGAAGAGGCTGCAACCTGCCAGTTCTCGAGCACTTCTCCCTTCGAGTTCTCGACGCGCGCGAAGAAGCGCGGATGAATAAACCCGGTTTTGTCTCCTTCGCTGAGGACGACGCCATTGCTGGACAGATCAAACTTTATGCCTGCATCCAATGCCTTCTGCACGTCAATGTATATGAAGATAGCAGCATTTCGTCGCATCCCACTGACAACGCCTGTACCTGGTAGGCCTTGAGCAAGATGTATGTGGTTACGTTTCATTCTGCTGAGGCCTTGATGTCCTATAAATTGAACGTTACTCAGAAAACTAAGAGCCTGATCACGTGGATGGCGTACTTATCTGCTCCCAAGCAAGTTTGTTGGTTCCATGCACAGCAATTCTGGTGGGGATATCTTCGGGACGTTTGATGGGAATAGTAACTACACTAATGGTCTGACGTTGCGATAAGGTAATGCTTGGAAACCGAACAAAGAGACAGAGGCACCTTCATTGTATGTCCTTGGTTTGCTCGTATCCACCATACCGGACTGTGGATGTTATCCACATCAGGCTCATACACGAGGTTGTACCGGTTCTTCTTGTCGTCCTTCACAAGGCGTTCTAATGTTGGAAAGTCTAACATCTGCAGCTTCGGCAGTTTCAGCTACTTGCTCAGCAAGAGAATCAGTCAATAGCTTCCATTGGGACATTGCACGGGAGGATTGCTCACTAGATCCTGTACTCTAGCGTACCCATCCGGTCTCAATGCTAACCCTTCCTGCTGAGCACCATGTCGCAAGACCCATGTGACAGTCTTCGATACTCGAGTTTCCGGTGAGTCAGACGGTAGTCCTCGAAGCCGTACTTCCTTCTTCCCGTTCCCCTTCTTGTTCCCCTTCGTACTGTGAACATCCAATTGTTTCGCGTGTTCTACCGCATTTGTCTCGGCCATCGCTGGAAGTATATCTCGCGTCCCTCGATATTTGATAGGGTGTCGAAGTCGAGTATAAATGTCTGCTCTGGAGTATGATGTACGTAACGGAATGGGAGGTTTTGCGAACTGGTATTTTCGGAGGAGACGTAGCATTCACTGACTCAAATGCAAAGCTATTCGACTTTTGAATGCGATCGCACAGTTGTCGACAGAAAGATCAGCTCACCTCAAACATAAGACACCTCAATTATGCCCCGCAGACCTTCAAAGGTAATAGTCGAGCTCGTTGTGTTTGTATAGCACTTAGCACTTTCGAATGTATCCTGCTCTTTCTATAAGCCACAACGTGTGAGCCACGCGATCTCTCGGGTCTTGCCGGATTTATAAGTGAGGAAGTTTTCGCCCTCGCGCATCTCCAACGCCTTTGTGGCAGACCATCATCATCTCCACACAACCAGTTTTATAGACAACACTCTTCGCTTTTCTTTCGACTACATTTCGTATTCGACATTCTGCGTAATATGACCAATGGAATTGTAAACGTTACCGGTATAGAGGGTCAATTTGGTGCGTACTGCTACGCTATTTGTCAAACATCGTCGAGGAGCGCTAACAACGAACCTCTTCCATACAGCTTCCCTCGGTATCAATGGCACAAAATCTGCTTATGTTCCTCCTCATATGAGGAGTTCGCAGCGGGCTGCTTCATCTCCTGTGGTTCCTGCTTCAGGGTGAGTATTAACTACTGACTGTGACTAGCTCGCTTCGCTTACACTGTATCCTCTTCAGGAACGGCTGGAACGAATCCCGCTCATCCACTCCTTCTCAACGCGGTGGCTCAGGTGGAGGAAGAGGAGGATATGATAGAAGCACCAATAATTCGTTTTCTCGTGGAGGGGCCAGCGGGGGCTTCACCGGAGATCGCCCCCCTGCCGCCAATGGCTGGACCGGAGGAGGCCGTCCTGACAAAGGTGGAGAATCCGGCGCACGTGAGTCATTTGGCTTTGGTGCGTGGAGGGATGGTGTCCATGTCCCGGGCGGTCGCAACATGCGTATGGAGAAGGAATTATATGGAGAGGTTAATGATCCCTCCAAGCAACAAACCGGCATCAACTTCGAGAAATATGACGATATCCCTGTCGAGGCCAATGGCGCTGGAGTCCCCGACCCAGTGAACACTTTCACAAGCCCCCCTCTCGACCCAGTTCTCCTTGAGAACATCGGATATGCTCATTACACCGTCCCTACTCCTGTTCAAAAGTACTCGATTCCTATCGTCGCCGCAGGCAGAGACCTTATGGCTTGTGCTCAGGTAAGTTGCTTCGCCTTTTCACCTCAAGCATGGTATTAATATTTCGTGGCAGACGGGCTCTGGCAAGACAGGCGGTTTCCTCTTCCCTATTCTTTCAGCATCCTTCACAAACGGCCCCCGTGCCCCTCCGGCTGAGCCGGCTGGCGCTGGATACGGACGATCTCGCAAGGCTTACCCGACGGGCCTGATTCTTGCTCCCACTCGTGAGCTTGTCAGTCAGATCCACGAGGAGGCTCGCAAGTTCTGTTATCGCTCCTGGGTTCGCCCCGCAGTCGTTTATGGAGGAGCCGACATCAATCAGCAATTGCGTCTGATCGAACGTGGCTGTGACTTACTCAGCGCTACACCTGGTCGTCTTGTCGATCTCATCGAGCGTGGCCGCATCAGCCTCGCGAACATTCGCTATCTCGTCCTTGATGAAGCCGATCGCATGCTTGACATGGGTTTCGAGCCTCAGATCCGCCGGATTGTCCAAGGCGAAGACATGCCGGGCGTCCAGGACCGTCAGACTCTCATGTTCAGTGCCACGTTCCCCCGTGACATTCAGATGCTGGCTCGTGACTTCATGAAAGACTACGTCTTCCTTTCCGTTGGAAGGGTCGGTTCCACGTCGGAGAACATCACCCAGAAGATTGAGTACGTCGAAGACGCCGACAAACGGTCTGTTCTCCTCGACATCCTTAGTGCTCAAGACGAGAAAGGCCTCACCCTTGTCTTCGTCGAGACCAAGCGGATGGCGGATATGCTCTCGGACTTCCTGTATACCAACCGCATCGCGGCCACATCGATTCACGGCGACAGATCCCAACGCGAACGTGAAACGGCCTTGCAGACTTTCCGTACGGGACGTACTCCGGTGTTGGTTGCGACAGCCGTTGCAGCTCGAGGTCTCGATATCCCCAATGTTACGCACGTTGTCAACTACGACTTACCGTCGGACATTGATGATTATGTGCATCGTATCGGTCGTACTGGACGTGCGGGCAATGTCGGTATGGCTACCGCCTTCTTCAATCGTGGTAACCGCAACATCGTGCGAGACCTGATGGAGCTCCTCCGTGAGGCCAACCAGGAGATTCCAGCCTGGCTTGAGACTGTTGCTCAGGAGTCCGCGTTTGGAGGCGGAAGCGGCTTCCGCGGCCGTGGTGGTCGTGGTGGTCGCGGTGGAGCACGTTCTGCGTCTACGCGTGACTTCAGACAGGGCGGAGGTGGTGGAAGTAGTGGCTTTGGCGGTGGAGGCTTTGGCGGTGGAGGTTTCAGCGGAGGAGGTGCTCCCCGTGGTGGTTACGGTGGCGGGGGAGGAGGTGGAGGTCCCATGTATGGTGGTGGCGGCGGCGGCGGCTACGGCGGCTCCACTGGCGGCAACAGCAACGGCTGGTGGTAAGGCGTTGCGGAGCAATTCTACAACGTCCATCCTCTCGCTCCGGCCCCTCCTCAGATTTGTCCTTACCCCCCTTCCCTCGTATCCTTTTCGCCTGCCAGTTGGTTAACCCCACTATACGACCTCTCATGAACCTTCAAAAAAAGCAAGAAACCCCATCGGCCATATGCAACTGTCTCTGTTTATGCTCTCGAATCTCGGATCATGCGCTGCTCTGTCGTGGTTTGTGTCTCGTTGCATCCCATCTGCTCATCCTCATAATAAGGCCCTATTTACTCATCGTCAGTGTCATTCATAGCATCAGGCGTTGTCATTAATTCCTTGCAACTCATCCGTACGCCTTTCCTCATCTCATCATCTTCGTTTAGACGTACTAGAGGGCCTACCGATTTATACACACACCATGAGCAGACTTGTATTGTCTGTCTTCGTTTCGCGATACCCTGATTTATTGCGACGCGCAGTCGGACACTTCTATATCATAGCATCACGAGACAATTCTGTTAGAGCATCGCACAATGTAACGTAGTTTAGCATTCCTATATCCAGTTTTTTGGTCGTTGCAACTTTGTGTGTGTTAGTGATTCTCCGTGTTTGTCAGCGTTGGCCGGGGTCGACGTGGCCAAATGAACTGCAAGCGAGAAGATCATGGATGCTGTAATGATCCAGGTGTCGAAGCTTCCACCATGAGATGTTATCAGCCGCGACCCCGGTCACTACATCCTCGAAGATACCTGGCGGACGCAGATATCTGTCTGGGATAGGTGTAAGCTGCAACAAGTTTATCGCACGCAGATTTTGCCCGGGTATATACATAGCTATTCCATACCTCAGTTTATTTCAAGCCTTCTAACGAGCTGCAGCGGAGTGCTTCACATACAGTTGATATAAGTGCACGGGGTACGATACGTACGTATTCCTGATGTGGTAACACCATCACGATTGCTGCGCGCGTCTGGGAGTAACGTATAATTCTGTGCAGTACTTACATCCGCACGAGTGTGCACGCACTTTCTTGTCTTCCACCATCAGCATTCGTATCGACACAACCTGCAAATAAACCAGTCGTTCATGTCAGCCCATTTTACCGCTAAGATCTATCCGAGGAAATTGAGTGATCTGTCTTTGCGATTATAGTGTTCTTGCAAGATGCTACGAGACTCGTCTCCGATTTACGACGCACCAGACTTACCACCTCACAGAAGGACTAAACCGCTCCCGAAGCGTCGCAGGATGTCCGAATCATCATCCCGTGAGGATTCGCTGCCGGACTTGTCGCCGTCGGAGGCCACACCGGACAGCTCAGACGGATTGGTCAGCACAGACTCTTTGCTGGCATTGCAGTCATACTACATGCCCATCCTAGGCGGTATGGAAGATCTGATCAAGCATGATGCAGAGGGAGGCCTCTTCAGTGGGAGGGAACATGTGAGCCCGCTGCTGCGAGCGAGTCGGGGGTATGAAGAAGACGGCGGAGAGGGGGACTATCTCGATCATTTTCAGCAGCCCGGCAACACAAAGAAACGCAAAGTTCCAGCAAATCTTGCTGCTATGGGGCCCGGCCACGATCTAGGCGGGTCAGGTGATGACGAAGCCACGGATCGCGCGATACCAACGGGACGACCTGATCATGAGTATGATGCCGGCGCGCTGTATCCTTACGGTGGCCTGGTGCACAAAAAAAGGATGTCTCGTGCAACACTGGCTGGATTGAAACACAAGGATATGCTAAGGAGCAGGAAACGACAGCTGGCAGCAGTCCTGGGTGCGCTTACCCACGGGGACACCCTTGCTCTCGATCAAGCCCTCTCTGCCAATTACCCCTTCGCTCGCGGGGGACTTCCTGCAGACATCCCCGGGCACGAACCAATCAGAATGCGACTTTCTCGTAGACCTGGTTCCCGGCTCGCGAGGGCATTTAAGTTATTCCAGGCCCAGTTACCGCCTTCAAATAGACCACGCCCTTTCCCCAAATCGGAATTTCATTTTACCTTCCACAGTGCCAGTAAGTTTGACCTTTCCTTTTCACCATTGTGCTGGCAATTTATGCTGTTGCTTCAAGCGTCCGAGAGGCTTATCGCCACAAAGGAAGAGGTAGCGTCTCTTCACGCTCGTTTTGAAGCCGAATTATCGCGGCAGGCTGCGAAGGCTGCAGAAGCCGCTCGACAAACGACTGCAATGCTCGGTGGCGGTCCTGTCGCAAAGCGATCAGCCAAGCAGGGGCGCACCGCTAATGGGCGAGCCACGGACGCTGTAGTTGCAGGCTCGGAGCAGTCACCTAGTGTTCCTCCTCAGAAAACGGGGAAGAAGAAGAAACGGTCGGCGTTGGCTAACGCCTCGAACCCTCATCATTTGCGCAACTACGTGCCCTCCCGGCTTCCAAACTCGGGCCAACCTAACACTGCTCAAACGTTATCAGGTACACAAAATCTGCTCAACCCGCTCCCTGTGCGATTTCTCTCCGCAGACGTCCCCCCGCGTAGACGAAGAAAGGCTCCAGTCAGCGCTGCCACCCCGATAACAAACCCCGCGGAGGAGTGGATCTGCCCGTTCTGCGAATATGACTTGTTCTATGGGGACGATGCGGATTATCAGCGGGCGGTCGGCAGACGGAAGAAGATCCTCCGCAGGCGTCGACGGGCCCGCGAACGAGCTGCTGCTGCTGCTAGTGGGGCTGCTGCCGCCTTGTCGAAGACGAATTCTGCACCCGCCCCCGCTGGGTCTGCACCTGTTGTGGAGGATGTTGCTGAACTTACTGAGAACACCCGTTCTGTCAACGCCCCGAGCGTTCCGAGTGGGAAACACCCATCCGTCAACCCTGCGAAGTCGAAAGGCCGTGAAAACAGCGGAGGGAGGACGGGAGTGCCGCAGACGGCTTTAGGATGATTTGCTACTTACTGATATGTCCCATCATGGTTGTTTCGTTGTTCTCGCTCGCTTTTCCGCTTTGCTTTCGTTCGTTTTGTTGCATGCATGTAACACCGTAGAGTACACGACACAGCACATCACTAGGGAACCCCACTACTATGTACCAGTTATTCACCCACATTGCTTTTCCTCAATTAGATTGGTTGGCACTTAACGAGATGAGAGAAGACCCGATGAATGTTGTGCTCGGAAAATGCATCCTATAAATACAGATACTACCAAGAGAATAACAATAGGACGACAAGGGAATCAATGCAATGAGGGCGAAAATGTGTACAACTAAGCTGTTGCGTCCACTATGAGCGTTTTCTCGCCTGTCTTAGCTGTTAATCGCTCTTTGAGAGCTGATTCAACCGTGGCGAGCAAATTGAGCATTTCCTGTACGGGATGACAGCGTCAGGTGGTGTCCCTTCAGACATACGTTCATGCATACCTGGTTGTCCGGTTCAAATGACAGGCCAGATTCAATTGTCTCCCTGGCATCCTCGAATTGCTCCAACTTGAGAAGGGCCTTCGCTTTGCGGAAATATCCTTTACTCCAAGGTTTGCGAAGCTGAATGACCGTTTCGGCGTCGACGAGCGCGGATAGATACTCGCCCCCTTCGAAGTACGCGGCGGAGCGGTTGGAGAGGTTCGTCGAGAGCTCCTCACGCATAACGCCCTGGATCTCCCATGGCGGCCGCTGGACTGCCAGGTTCGCTGCCACGGTGTACCGCTGGGCGGCCGGCGCGTATTGTCCAGCCTTGAATAATGCCTGTATACATAGTCAGTCTGAGCTGAAGCTAATCGAAGAAGCAAATAATGACGTACGTTGCCCTCATCCTTTGTGGAATTCACAGCCTGTGATAGCTTCTGCGTTATCATCTGCGGGGGAGGCGGGCAGCGGAATGCTGGGTTCATGTGCAGAAGCCGCGAGATCTGGTTTATAGAGACGAAGTTGACGTCGCAGTCTGCGCATATTTCACGAGAGTGTTTCTCGCATAAGGCCACGACATTGTCTGGGGGTCCGAGAGCGATGTCCACCGGTTTGAAGCTGGCCTCGATCACAGCTTGCATGACCGGGTCAGGCTGTGGCATGACCTGCTTGGGAGGTTGCCCACCCTGCACCGCTTGCGGGGGAGCGGGCCCATGACTATGAGACGGTTGTCCGGGTGCGTGTGAGTGCGAGTGGGACATAGTTTTGGTTGAAGTGGATGCTAGACACGTCAAGGTAGTAGATGCTCAACCCTGTCAGCGACGTGTCCAAACGTGATGTGACTGCACTTCACGCGTCTTTCGCACACTCTTCGGATGGTGTCTGTGACCTCAGGTGACGTCTGTGTGACATGATGTAGCATGAAATAACGCACAACCTATGGCCACTGAAGTCATGCCTGCAATGCTGCTTTCACACCGTCGTCAAGATACTGTATCCTTTGGGCGTATGGATTAAACTACATAAGGTGCTTGTCTCCGTATATCCTCGACTGAGATAATCTAACTGATAACCGCACAGGTTGTCTTGACTTCGTATTCCCCACAGCCTCACCAGAACAGAACACCACGAAGTTGGACGATCAAACTTTGAGGATTACTACTGCCTGAGTGGCGTAAAAGGCTCTTTGGATTCACGAGTGCGTGACTGTTCGGCGGTGCGTCTCACAGCCATCTTAACGCGAGGCGCGTGTACAGATATAGACGGCGCTCGCTCACACATTCCATACCACCCTACTTTCATGACCACTTGAGATGGCAGACGACATGGGTTCTTGGAGATCGATGGCGAGCTCTGCGTCGCGCTCACTCAAAGGTTATGTCGCTCAGCGCGAGTGGCGGAGACCTGCCTACACACCCCGAGAATCGTGCGCAACTCCACCCCCGGACGAGAACAGACCTTCACTTCGACAATGGGCCGGCCAGACGTTACGTGCAATTGCCCCCTCTACTGGTGGTGTCGGCGTGCCTATAGAGAAGCTTGCGTTATTCCCAGGTTGGGCACATCGTAAATATCGCGATCAACCCCTAGATTCACGAGACGGTTCGTGGTTCTCACACGGAGGTCTATTCCAGAACTGATAGGCTGTGTAGGCCAACAGTCCTTTGATGTTGAGCTATATGTCTCGGGGTTTGCGTCGCAGGCTAGTAGTGCTGGCTTCGGGACCAGAAGTGGTAGAACATTCCTATACGCCGCAAAGCGTACGCCCATCGTTTCTCTGTCCTTCAAACCAAGCTCACCTCTACCATAGTATTTGCAGCACTTCCTAAGATTGTTGCTGAGGATGCCATGAATACTGTGACAGGCCAGCGCCCTAATGACCCTGCTGTGGACGAACTCATAGCCTCCATGCGTTTGCCTCCGAAACCCGAGGACATGAACGACGATGCAGAGGCGCGAGCTTTGGCTGAACAAATGCACGATCTTGGGCTTGATACTTCCAGTTTATCCACAAATGAATCGTCTGCTCAATCAGATACATCATCCGTCAGGAGCTCCAGTAACTCCGAACTTCAACGGCTTCACAAGAATCTGGAGAGTCGCTTCCTTCCCTTCGTGTCTTCTTCACTAGCAGCGAGACCAATCAAGATCTCGATTTATGCTGCCGACCCTGAAGAAATAGATTTCAAGAGTCCTCCTCTGGGTGCCGCGCCACACGATGAAGATTATGCATCTCAGCGTCGACCGATACTTACAAGGGAGGTTGTAACGAGCCCAGATGGTTCCTTCCAAACAAAAATCCTTGTTCCTTGGGAGATGATATGCACTCATCCAGCCGCCCTACACATTGCTTTCGGAGATCCCGATATAGAGCATACAATATATATTGCTGCTGATCTCATGACTGCCACCCCACGTCCTGCCGCATCAGGCACCCAACTCCCATACGCGGTGCGGACTCCGCGTATCCCTCGAAACATGCCCCCGGTTACAACAACATTCCTCCAGGTTCCAGTAACGAACACCACTATTCGACTAATATCCGACATAGATGATACTGTGAAGACGGCTGGTATACTAAGCGGTTCCAAAGCTGCATTCTATAATGTCTTTGTGAAGGATCTGGCCGAGGGCGTCATCCCTGGGATGGGCGATTGGTATACAGGGATGTGGAAGCGCGGTGTACGGTTCCATTACGTGGTGAGTGTTCGAATGTATGTACATACGGAAGCACGAAACTGATAGATGCCGTAGTCTAATAGCCCTTTCGAACTCTTACCAGTCATCAACGAATTCCTGACTCTATCTCGGCTACCACCTGGCTCAATCAAGTTGAGATCATACACCGGCCGTCGCCTCCTTTCGGAGCTCTTCAAAGCATCTGCCGAACGAAAGCGTGCGGGCATAATCGATGTACTGGACCACTTTCCGGATGGACGCTTTTTCCTTGTTGGGGACTCGGGAGAACAGGATCTAGAGCTTTATGCAACTCTTGCAAGTGATAGGCCTCAACAGGTGCTTGGTGTGTTTATCCGCGACGCCAGTACGTGGGACTCGGTGAAACCCCTCGATGATCCTACAGGCGAGCAAGTACTCAAGATGTCTCTGACTGATGGCGCGAACCTAGCGCGCCGTGCATCGCTGGCAGTAGGTGGCGGTACTCCAAGCCACAATGGGAGCATGCCAGACATACGATTGAAGAGGACTGGCTCTGGACGCGACGTCTCCAATGGCACCTACATGACCCGGAAACCTAAGCGACTGCAGTCGATCAACTGCCCACCAAGTGCGGTCCCTAGCTTGAGCGAAGGTGTTGAGTCAGATTACTTCACGTCCTCGTCGCCCGTGTCGATCTCCCCTCTATCGGAATCACCTACGGCAAGTCAGCTACCCTCTGCGTGGGCGAACGTGCGGCAGGACTCGACCGCATCTTCGTATTCGACACCGTCAACTACAGGCCGTCCAGGTGCCTTCCGCCAGATGTCCAACGGATCAATACGAGTGCAGCAGATGACTGAAGCAGAGAAGAAACAGTACGAGCTGCAGACGCGCGTGTACAAGGCGAGAAGTATAATGCCGAAGAGTATACCGTTGCGCGTCTTTCGAGATCCGGCGGAGTGCGTGGAAACTGCAGAGATCCTGGAAGGTTTGAACATGAACGTGAATGGCTACTGAGCTCGCCTTCTACCTCTATGCCGTCCTCCAAGGGACATGTACTTTGATTGTTTTGTTGTAGTATGAGTTAGAATGCACGTCGCTGCGTGCCATAGATCAGTCTTTCCTCTATCCCTTCTGTAGCTGTATTTCCTACTTACTCTAACATCATTCATATACGTTGTATGGTTAATCTTAACTGTTCTATGTCACGCTCCACCTATCCATCCATCCCGAACAGAACGGCGTGTCTTTCTGATTATGAGCGCACGCACATTTTTTTTTGGGGGGGGCGCTAACGGACTAGTACGGCCTCGTTACAAAGGCTTGCTGTCATTGCAGTAGAAGCACTGGGTAACTTCTTCAACGCGCCGGTGAGTGCAAGGTTATGATCAACCTAGCGTCACGACTTAGCATCTGCCGTGTAGATTCGTCATTGCGCGATAGATTCCGGCTGATCATGAGTGATTGGGTGCTTGAGATGGTAGATTGATGTTGCAAGCTCGCGCCGTTTGGAGAGCACGATTTACTCACCTCCATGTATATATAGTATCGATTATTTTCCCACTCATTCTCTCACACCGACATCTTCCCCAGTTGACGCAACACATACAGCTGTTATAAACATGTCTGCACCTGCCCATTGCGACGATTGCTTCAAGGGTGAGTGGCCACTTCCACGAAAATACTTGCCTACGACAAATCACGCTATATCTGAGACTAACCACCTTTTTCCCAGGGGTTCGCCATGAAGGGGAGCCAGAGGGTATTGGTCCATCTTCAATAACCCGATTGCTGTTAGTGACTTGCGCGTTGTTTTAGGACAGAGCGTTCAAATTGGCGGCGTTGACTGTTACGTTTCGACGCCGACTGGGGACTATCCAAAAGACAAAGTGATACTGTTCCTTACCGATGTCTTCGGCATCCCGTTGATCAACAACAAAGTGAGTATGTATGCTAGCACCGATAACGTGCTTCTCATCAAGTCTCTCAGCTTCTCGCGGATGACTTTGCACGAAACGGTTTCAAGACAGTTATACCGGATATCCTGAATGGCGATCCCATCGTTAACTTTGGCGATCCTTCGTTCGACATAAACGCATGGATAGCGAAGCATGGCCCCGAGAGTTGGATATCCGTAGTTGACAAAGTTGTCGAGGCTCTGAAACAGGAGGGCGTAACTCGTTTCGGAACGACTGGGTTCTGCTTCGGTGCTCCTCCTGCGTTCTACCTCGCGTTCAAGAACGAGAGTCACGCCACCGTTCTCAACCATCCCTCGCGACTAGCTGTTCCTGGAGATCTCGAGGTACATCATGCTATGTTCCTCTCCGCGACGTGAATGTTAATGCGCCCCTAGAGATACAAGGCGGAGTCGAAAGCCCCGCTGTTGATCAACAGCTGTGAAGTGGATTCCCAATTCCCCCAAGAATCCCAGAAGATTGCAGATGAAATCCTTGGAAATGGCCAATTTGCACCTGGTTACGAGAGAACTTACTGGGATGGATGCCAGCATGGATTTGCCGTGCGTGGGGATCTGGTGAGTCTTCAAGGTGCTTCTGCCGCCGTGCACGTTTTTACTGACGAGGGACATGCTTCAGAGCAACCCCAAGATCAAGGCTGGAAAGGAGGGCGCCTTCCTCGCCTCTGCCAAGTTCTTCAGCAAGCATCTGTAGGTAGCTGTAGAGCCAGAAATAGCCACGATAATCAGCATCTATGTATACTACTACTACGTCGACTTGCAGCGTCAGGTTACAATGTAGATCATTCACTCAGATGATAGCTACAACGCGCGCATATATACAGGGAGGCTCGACCATCCGGGTCAATCTAAACTTCTATAATCATATCATCTTCATCTTCATCCTCATCTACTTCTTCAATTTTCGCCTCGCTCTGCACACTGCTGGCTTCGGCGTCCGCGCGGGTCTCTGCCGATTCTTCGCCTTTCAAGTAGGTAACCAAACGCTCGATGTACTCTGATATCCTGTCGACGGTTTCTGCCTCGTGCAGTGCACGGACTACCTCGTATACGCCGTGTGATCTGAGGTATTCACGACCCCAGAACGTTGTACAGAGAAGCAGGAGCGTTTCAATGTGTGTCAGCCGAATGGTTGGGTCGACCTCACGCTTTTTTGTCGCCGGGAGGAATTGAAGTGCATCTGGGAGGAGTTCTTGGGCCTGTCGGTGACATACGGGTTAATTGATAGTTTGCATAAAATAATGAAAGAACACACATCAAGATCGAATTCCTCGGGACCTGCAAGCGGTAGAAGTAGGTAGGGGAGCATATCGATCCCAGGGGCTTCTATATTCGACGGAGGAGCAGCGACCTTTTCCGTCTCAGGTGAGAGTAAAGCTTTGTGTGCTTCCTTCTGGAAGGAACAGTTTCTAAATAGGAATCAGCACTGTTCGCTACATCAACCGTACCCCACTGACTTCATGACGGATGCGATGCCGCCCCTTCGGATTGTATCCTGATGTTCAGTGAATACGAGTAGTTTTGTGAGAGGGTATTCAAGCTCTCCTTCCGACTTCAGCGAGTCAGACAGTCGAGGCGTTAGGAAAAAGTCCCGACCATTGGGTGCCTGTGGCGAACCCAAGTCAGCCAGAATGAAAACAAAACCCTATCGAGACGCTCATTGTCCTTACGATGGTTATGTTCGCGAACACACTCGATATGAAGTGTAAGCTCGCCTTCCTCAGCCGTTTGGCAGGGTCTACCTCGCCCTCGACGGCAGCCCCCTGCACAAATGCGTCCACTAAGAGAGGCAGGGCAAATATGTCTCTCGGCTCCTCCTTCGGATACGGCACGGGAGCAGCGCATGTCCCAGAACGAGAGTTCACGGGATAGTATCCCGTCGATGATCGGGGGTCGGGAAGGATGGGGATTGACATAGACAATATCGCTGCAGCCGTAGAAGGGATGGAGGTAATGTTGGACAGGATCATCGAGGCAAGATCTGCCAGTGTAGATTGCGGATGCTAGCCAGGGACGTTCAATCGAAATGAAGATCGCTATTATATTATGACTTACGAGTATATATGATACAAGAAAGTTCAGGAAGGACTTCTCTGATAGAGAAGATGCAACGAGTGAATTATCTGATAAGTTGACGAGAGCTCTAAATGCATCGTGAGCGGTCGCCTGTTTGTAGATGAAGGTTCGTAAGTATATTTCGCGGTGTCAGCATTAATTCACTCACCAGTTGATCCCGGCAAAGGATCTTCAAGTCCCGTATCACATCGTTATCATGAACTCCCTGGAGCCCTCCCCCTCGTAAGCCGGACAAAAAGACATTCCGATGTTGCGAATCTTTTGGTGTGTGTCCGATTAGATTGGACAGTGCAACCTGCCGTGCTTGCGGATTACGGTCTCGCAGAAACGGTAGGAGCTAGATAACATGTGTTAGAGACTGACGGCGACGTATTCGAAGATACAGAACAATAATTGACCTCGCGAAGGAGATGTTCCTGGTCTGACATTTTAAAACAGGTTTATAGGGCGCTTCTGGTGAGATCCCCAGCTGCTTACGTAACGCATATCTCAGCTCTGAATGCGCAACTCACATCTGACGTTGTCTACCACACCCTTCATATTCACCACACTACAACGTGTTGGCCTCACGTACGGTCGTTGGTGACCTCAAAGGCAGGTAACACAACGTGTGGTTCTCCGGACGCGGATCAACCACAATAACGAACTTGGCACGGGATTGCGGTGGCTACAACTTGTGCCACTATTCGCACTCGCACTAGCCTTCTTATGCATGTAGCTTGCCGGAGACATGGCGGCATATAACATTACTAGGTGGGTAGACGAACTACTTGAAGAACACAAGAATTCTCCGCCCTCTTTCACTATACAACTCTATCCGGAGCATTGGACATTGAACGGTGGTTCCAAGTTCTTGTATAACAACCAAGTAGCCGTACGTACTTACGGGACCACATCAAGCCGGAATATTAATCAGTTCATTTTAGTCTCTGTTAGACGATATTCGGGCTCAAAGGATACCAGCAGACTTTCTGGAGCTGTTTGATACTGCGGGTCTGCCGTTCTACGATGGTACGGCGCATTGCTCCTCTACTACATTTGACAACTTCTCATTTGGGTTTCCAGGATGTATGATAGTTCAGCTTCTCGACTATCGACCACCCAAGAGCAAGGATCCGTTACTTGACGACCCAGTTCGTTCACAAGTCGTTCTCAGCCCAAATGGCGAGTCGCTCTGGCAAGACATATGCCTGCTAAATCAGAAGCTGGGTTCTGTATGGACGGATAGGGAGACTCTGGAGGTTGAAGCCAAGATTCTGGTAAGGCTTTTTGATGTTCAGTATGTGACCCGTAGACCTAACTCTCACACTAGATGGCGACATCTCCTCCACTATGCCTCGATCCGGATCCTAGGCTCACTCGTGTTGCCAACAATATGCTTCGTGTATCAGCTCCGGCTACGCCCTTGTCTCTCAAACGGAAGGCTGCTGCGATGGAGCAGGAGGAAGAGGAAAGCGAGAAGGCAAGAAGGATCAAGATCATGCAGTACATGAACCCGCGTGTCAGCAGATCAACTGCTCCAAGGTGCGCCACCTCATGCTGTACTTTACTTACATATAGCTTACCTATCACTTGTAGTTATCGTATTCTGGAGACTGTGGAACGAATACGGCGCCAGAGGGCCCAGCTAGCGTCTCAGAGTGCTCAATCTCCTCTACCCGGTTCGACTCCGGTTGCTCCGCCGAAGTTCGGTCCCCCTCAGACTGCCTTGTCTTCCTCACCTGCTTCCTCTGCACCGTCAACTGCTACATCTACACCGACACCTCTTCCTGCTCCTACCCCTGGTACTGTGGCCGCTCCCACTGCGAATGGAAGTGTTAATGGCGCGCAGAAAAGGCCCGTTCCTGTCGCTGCTATCAAACCCACTCCCACTCCCACTCCGTCTGCTCCACCTGCAGTCGCTATGGTACCGACACCGGTATCCGCTCCAGCTGCTATCGCCAATGCCACTAGGTATCAAACCCCACGACCGCCTTCCGCCGCTCCATCGGCGATACCTCCTCACATGCAGCCCATGTATAATACCTCCAATTCCCGGCCGTCTAACACCCCACCGCCCTCTGGACAGCGCCCTCCATCAGCCGTTCCCAATGGCGTAGCCTCAAGTCCCGTCCCACGCCCAGCTTCGATTGCCCAAATGCAGCCGCAGCCAACCCCTAGGCAAACACCCGCAGTGCTTCCGCGACAGCCTGCGCAACAGCCAACAGCTTCACCACAACGCCCTCACTCGCACACTCAGCCAGCGGCCCAGCTGCAAGTTTCACAGCAGGCCCAGGTACCGTCTACATACGCTAATACCGCACAGAATGTGGCCGCACTACAACAAATAGCAGCACAAGCAGCTAAGGGCAAGAAGGTGTGTAATTCATATACATCGATATTGAACTCCGCTGATTTTATAGTATGACCAGCCCCCCAACCTGCAGCCCCAGATGATGCACTACCTTCAACAGCGAGCACCCGTCCAAAATCAACAACAGGCTCAGGCTGCTCAACCTCATACTGTTCAGGCTCAGGCTGCTCAGGTTCACGCTGCTCAAGCTCAGGCTCATTCCCAGGCGCAAGGTCAGGCTCAGAACGGCAGAGTACCCACGCCGTCCCAAGCTCAGCAACCTGCTCGATCTCCTGCAGTGCATGGACTTCAATTGGCTCAGCAGCAGCCTCGCAACAGTCCTCGCGGGGCACCTGCACTACCAATTCCAAACACTGCAATCGCCACGCAACAAGCCCAGCTGGCGCAAGCTTCACAGCAACAGCATCCGCAACAGGCTCAACAGCATCAGCAGCAGCAACAGCAATACGCGCAGCATCTCCAGCAACAGCAGCAACAACAGCAACAACAGCATAGTTTTACATATTCTATGTCACAAGGCCAAGCTGCGTTTAATGCCAATCAGCACATGCGCTCCGTCATTCAGCATGCCCTGCCGCCACAACAATTCCCTGCGGGTGCGACAGGCGTCCGGGCCAATGCACAAGTACAACAAGGCCAGGAGCAGACACAGCACCAGGGCCAGGCTCAACCTCATGCGCAAACCCAAGCTCAGGCTCAGGCTCAGACTCAGGCTCAGGCTCAAGCACAACAGATGCAGCACCACTTGATGGCAACGTATCATCCTCAAATGTACGGCTACACTCCGGTGGGGGTGAATGTGCAGGGAATGCAAGGGATGCAGGGGATGCAAGGGATGCAGGGGATGCAGGCGATGCAGGGGATGCAGGGGAGGATGGCGCAACCTTTCCAATGGCCAATGAACGTGAACCTGGCGAGGAACATACAGATGGCTAACCAGAACATGGCTGGTCACCAGATGCCGATGGGTGCCACGCAAGCCGGGAAGCCCGCTGGGTCGTGACACGTGATGATAGGGCCGTGTAGGGTGATTGGGTGGTGGAAGGTGCCCATTTGTTTCGTCCGTTCAGTGTGAGTTGTAAGTTATGAGTTGTATACTGTACACTACTAACCTTGAGTATTACATTACGATACCCTTCCTAGTGCTGGTACTGTAACATATCGATGTCAATAGAGGATTTCATTGTATCATCCTTCGAACTTTATGCTCCTATCAGAAGACGAGCGGGTGAGGGCACATGCTTCGTGGGCGGTACCTGAGCGAGGGTTCCTCTGAGACGTTCCTAGGGATCACCCAATTGATTCGTCCGCAGGTTGCTGACAGATCTACCCGTGCAGATAGCAATGAGAAGCTGTCCGTCGCTGGTCCGAAGCGTATCGCTGTAGTCAATCTTAGGACACGACCCCGCCACGACCCCACAAGCTGCTACCCATTTCGGCTTACATGGTTGGCGTAGGAAGCTGAAATAACGGGGCGGAAAAGGGCAACCTTATCCCCTTACAGAAATTGACGGGAACAATAGTTGGGTGGTTCATTGGCGGCGCAGTGGTGTCCGGAATGCCGAGGCGTGGGGCCGTGGTACAGAGATGACTTGAGGCGTTTATGATCATTGAACATCCATCATTTACGTCCTCGGTACATCAAGACTCGCGTTCCGGACTGCGGACCACTTGTACTCGTAATTAAACTGGCATGAATGGTCAGAAGGTTGTGCAGACTGAGCGGTCCGTCAGAGAGCATGTTCAACTAGGTTGGTGCTTACAGTGAGGGGATGGGGTGGGTTTTGGGACGTAAGTGAGAGAAAGATAGCTGTGCACTCACTGCGAAGCAAAGAGCAAGGTGGGTCTTTGGCGACCTGCAGGCGATCTGCACGAGACAAAATCGGCGAACAAGGTGAATAGGGAGGCCCAAAACGATGCGAATAACTGCCGCTGAATAGGGTGCGACACCAATTACAAAGGAGCGACGGCGTGCTGTATGATAACGGATGCGGTGGGCCGACTCGGATTTCGGTCCAATCCAGACCCACTATGTAATCACCTGGTAATTGTAAAAGAAGTATAACGTCCTACGATATATACACAGACCCCGTGGAAAAGAAGGAGAGCTATCGGACACGGAACTCAGTAAATAGCGAGAGCATAGCAAGGTCAGAGAAGTCGAGAACATACAACGAAAAAAAGAAAAGGAATCCAGAAAAGGCGAGAGAGTATGTGCATTATGCCCGGCGCAAGGCGTCGGCAGCGTCGTTCCGTTTGCCTTGAGAACCGTTCGAGTCGTCGTCACTCGCGTCATCGCCGCTGGAGAACCCGTCTGGCCGAAGGGTACCTCCAGGCTTGGGCTGGCCGCCGCCACGGGTACGGCCGGGTTCCCGCGTACGTTTCTTAATCTGGGCAGAGAAGCATGATGATTAATGCAAAACAACAAGGGTGATGGAGGTGAGACGAGACGCACGAGCTTAGCGTAGACCAAGCCGCATGCGTTGCATAGCGTGCGCGGACCTATGGGAATTCGTTTAGTATCCCGCGAGACCCTTGTTGATCGGAAGAACACATACCCATAGGGCCCCTTCGCCATTCCGGCGTGGAAGTCGCGCCGCAACCGAGACAGGTCTGACCCCCTTCTACTGGCTGGTCGTTTTTCTGGTTGGATGAGAAGGGAGGGGTGACATTAGAACACGAGGCATAACAGCCACCCGGACTTACGATTACGTTTGACTGACGCGCCTTCCCCGCACCCCCATCACCCTCCTCGTGTGGGCGCTCACCGTCGGTCGGTGGTGCTCGCGGTAGTTCAGAGGTCGACCGTTTGGTGGCCGAGTCTAAAGCTTGCGCGCCATAGGTCGCGGCCTGGAGCATCCTCTCCAACATCTCGGCATAGCCGCCATGTCTTCCAGTACCAGTATCGGCTCCTATCGCCTTCGAGGAATCGATAATGAGACGGTATGATTCGACGAGCTAGAAGACGTAGTTCCGGGACAGTGCGTGAGCGGACAGGTGCCACAAATTTGTCGCGAATGAATGAAGATAAGATTCAATCAAACCGCAACGCAACGCCGTGCTCACCTTATGGTAATCCAAACCCAACTGCGCAGGAACCTGAGGTAATGGCGTGGGTGCCGGAGGCTCAGCCAGTGACTCTTTGCCCTTGCGACCTTTAGGTTGAGGCGCCGCTTCAGGAGGCCGCTCGGCTCGCTCCTCTGGGCGACGATTATCCGCTTTGGATGGCCCTGCTGAAGGCGCTCTTGTCTCGCTTGGATGTTGAGCTGTCTGTGAGTCGGGTCTGGAGCCGTAGGGCGACTCCTGTTGCATGGGTTGGCCTTGGGGAGCGTAGGATTGTTGTTGTTGCTGTTGTTGTTGATAATGCTGCCAGCTCTCCTGTGTCCATTGCGCCTGGCCTTGTTGGTGAGGAACTGCGTAGGCGGGAGGGGCATATGCTGAGGGCGGAGGAGGGTAGGCATTGGCTGGTGGGTGAGTTGCGTATTGCTGAGGTGGTGGTTGTGGCGGCTGTGGCTGCGCCGGATGAGGATGCGAGGCGCCATTACGCATCGACCGTGCTGAATTAGGTGGGTATTGGGCGGCATCATAGGGGGGGTACGGGGCGTATCCGTAGGGTGCGTTCGGGTCCTGTTGGCTGTAGTAACGGTTGTCGGAAGCCATGGTAGGAGTGGAGGGATTACTACACGAATTCGTGAGGCTGTGGGCTGTTGAGAAGGTTGTTTCTCGTCACGAGGAAAAGTTGATGCTGGCGCTTGGTGAGGGTGTTGCAATACTCGCACGGCTACCGCTGTTGTGTTGTGGCCGGTGCGGGTGTTGTGGTCTGGCTACAGAGAATGCCCAACGAATGTGAGCGATAGGGTCGTCTGCGATACAGAGAGTAGAGAGGGGTAAACAGTTTAAAAGAGTGTGGTCGCCAGCTGTGCAGACGACCTCTCAGCCATCCTGCAGGACGTGGTGGGATGATGAGAGACACTGCGGCTAACCACCCAACTGGCTAGTTGGTCTGGTGCGAGTTGCCAGCGTCCTCGCGGCTGCTGAGCATCAGGACGGAAATTCCGATATTCTCCAACTGGGCAACAAACCCAGTCTAGCCAGATCTGCCGATCTACAGGAAAATAATCCCCATCGAGATTGTGGGGAAAAGAAGCACTTACACTGGTCCTCGTCGCTCTCTCCTCCGTCCCAACCTCGCACAGACGTTAGGGACACGGGGAAATTCGCTGCTGTTGCAGAGCGAGGATGAGGGTTGGACGGTCTGATACAAGAGAATGACCGCTCTTTTTTCCTCGTTAGCCGTTCCGAAATTCTAAACTCGGCTCCTGTGACTAGTTATAGGCGGCATCGTCAGTTTCTTGTCTCCATTGTCACAACAACACAACATGATGAGCTGGCACGACTGTAGCGGCCGTACCGCACCGTCCGAGGTGAGATGCACTTCGCCTTACTCACATAATTTAAGAGCACAGCTCAACGTACCTCGCAGAATTCAGGCGCAGTACAAGCGGAGCGAAAAACAACTTGCTCAACCGGCGTTCTAGCCGCTTCTCACGTGACCATGGCCGCGGCGCGGATGCATCCTAAACCTTCAAACTGAACACCATCTGTTAGGACGCTGTCTTTGATAAGTGCAATTGATACAGAACAGCTTTGTCATCTATTTATTTTGGCGCAGCCTGTTCAATACCCAATACCCATAAATAAGGATGCAGGTAACACGCGTAAGCTAGACTGCAATTAATCAAGGATTCGATGTGTATGCCGTAGAGTCACCCCGTTTCAGGCGGAAATGAGAGGATCAGCACATTTCGTATTTGCACACTGCTTCCATTCGTATGTCCATCCTTGAGAGAATCCTTATCTACAAGTACTTGATCAGCCACTCAACGCTCGCCTTGAAAGCGCCTTCCTTCCCGGCCTTGACCTTCGGGTCACTCTACACACGCCGATCGCACGTAAATAGAACAGCACGATGAGTGTGCGTTTGTTGTCATACAGAAGCATACTGGACACGTACCAGATCGCCACGAACGGCAAAGCCGTGGGTGCACCCCTCCCAGTACGTGCGCAGGTACCCTGGAGCAAACTTGCCCTCGCCCAAGAGGCCGTCTGTAATCTCCTGTTTCTCGTGCGGGAACTGCGTGTCGACTGTGCAGCTGTTAATGAGAAGAGGGGCCTTGGAAGAGGACTTGTATTTCTGTGAAAAGAAGCATCCCGTGGGGACACATCAACTCCGGGTCCCAGGCGTGCCCACCGGCTCGTTGAACCGAGCGAATGACGTACCTCAATATCGTCGGGAACGTTCAGCAGCGATGGGTGGGCGACGACGAGGACATCGATCTCGTTCTCGAAGGCGAGATTGAACCCAAGACGTGCGCCATAACAGTAGCCGGTTACACCAACTCTGGTGATGCCGCTCGCCTTGAGCGCGGCAAGGACCTTGCGGACGCGAGGTTCAGTGACCTGAGGGCCGTTGGTGCCAAACCATTTCCCAAGGTCGAAGTTTGATCCCGGGTCCAAAGCATCGGCGGGGCAGGGCTCGTCAAAGATGTCGGGGACGACGACCTTCAGACCGTTACGCGCGAAGTCGTCCGCCAGGAGCTGAGAAATCACAGCGTCAATACAGGAGATAAGAGAGATGTGGATGAAACGCGCCTGATGGTTGGGCAGCTGAATACCGAACACGTCGGGGATGTACAGAAGAACCTTGTCCTTAGGATAGTCGATGGTCGGGGTGGCGACGTACGCCTTGATGCCATCGAACTCCTCCCAAGTGCCTAAATATCATGCACTGTCAGGCTCGACAACATCTGGGATTCCGCCAGCACTTTACTAACCCTCAGGAGTACCCTCGTGGCGGACTCCTGAAGAAGCAGAATTGATTAGCAAGGCTGTATCGCTGACACCGACGCAGCTAAGCACCTTGGATGCAATGTTCGCAGAAGCTCATGGTGCTCGACTGTTAGTTGTGTGTATGTATGGGAGGATGGGGGTAGGAAGGAGGAGGTACCACAGAGGCCGCTGATATATCGACGTCCAGTGATATCCCAAACGCTCATTTTCAAAGGTCTCCTGATCGCCCCGCAGGGAATCTGCAGAGAATCTGAGAGAAACCCGCTGAACTCAAGAACCGCAGCATGTGTGCCATCGTCGTCATCGATCGACAGCGTGGTACTGCTCATGCACTTTTGGGGAAAGACGGCGCACCATGGCAGAGCTGCTGAGATACTGTTGTCATCTTGAGCAAGCACTCTGCATGAGAATATGCCAGGCTGTGTGATAGACTATGCCTCAGCATGTCGTAGGAATACGCTCGGACGGAGAATAGTAAGCCTTGTATGGCGAACGTGTGAACTGGATCATATCTAATCGCAAACCTTGGATGTGTTCGGCTGAATGTTTTGGTTCTCAAATTGACACCGGCCCGAGGTGCCCGCTGTTTGAGCTTACTTGCTCAGGTATAGGAGCCGCACACACATCACCTACTTGGAACAAATTGAGAAAGTGTGCGAAGGGTAATTCAAAATCACACACTGTAGTATAGGACCACTCTCCAAGGGAATTATCATCCAAAGCGAAGTAAAATACAGGTATCCAATATCTGCGTGAAATCACAATCACTCCTCAGGTAATATGAAGAGTGAAGAGAAGGACTCACAGAAACACAATGATAAGACACTGCAGTGTAGACGACCGTATTACGCCTATGACTTGCTAACCATGCCGCCCGCAGCGACCCGCCGCCTCTTATTTCCTCTCCTTATCTCACCCAGGTCCTGTTCAATCTCTACCTCTTTGCAAGCAGTCAAGAGATGTAGACTTTTCCCAAGGCCACCAACGGCCTGAGCCTCTCGTCCACCTCCCTTCGCCCTTCTTCTGTTGCTTGTAGCGTTAGCATTGGTACCCGTGCTGAGATGCGTGGAGGTCAACGGTAAAGGGAACGGAGAAGGGAGTTCGTCCACAGAAAGAGAGTGAGGGTTGAGGAACGGGCCTGCTGTTATTGGCCCGGATGAAATGGATGCAATACCACCTGTACCGGGTGTTGCGTTCGCAAGTGGCGTTGGAGGGGGGGATGTACCAGTACCGAGCTTGTTGCGGAGTTTGCGAGTGATGTGTGGCCGCGACTGAGAGTCCAAGCTGCCCTCTTAACATATGCCACAAGAATAAGCCCATGATATCGGATGTCAAGGGATGTTATACGCACCTGCACCCGTCCCTTCACCTTCCTTCTCCTCTCTAGCTCGGCGGCGTCTTTCTTCGATACCTTCAAGTAAACGCTCTTTTATGCGCTCACGGCCCCTTTTCCACTCGTCCTCAACGCGCTCCCGTTCTTCTTCGTACGCAGTTTGCACACAGTCGAGAGCATGCCTCTCCTGTAACACTAGAGACGCAAGAAGCGCGGATCGCTCAAGAGTGATAGGGTACAGTCGAAGCTGATACGCGGGCACGGTATCAGGCCGAGTAGACAGGTGATATGCAAGGAGATTCAGCTCCTGTATGGCTTCAGCGTAATGCCTTCCAGAGTTGTATTGAACACTGTTATATGTACCAACGGGTGTTAATCATGACTGCGCATATAGATACTCCTGATAACGGTCGACTCACTCTTCTCGACGCTCACTCATTTCCTTCCCTAGCTTGCTCGCAAACTCCTTCCTTTTCCGTTTCTGGGGATCCTCAACGGGCGTAGACCCTGTGATACAAGTGTTTAAATGACATTCGCGGAGGATATCTGAGGCTACCCGATGCTGGGTATGAATGAAACGCACCATGCACCCTACTCGGTCCAGCGTTCAAGCTACTCGGATGATACTCCGTGCCGTCGATGAACCCGTTTTGTCCTCTTGACTTGCTCGACGAAGCGTATGGCAGAGCGAAAACCCCGGGCTGTGGGGGCATCAGAGTAGATGAGGGATAGTGGTAGCCTTAATAGTTGAGTTACTCTGTGGCCCGTCGAGGGCAGTGAAGATGGTGGTCCGTATTCGACTGTACAAAGCCAGACGTCACGTATCCTACACGGGGATGGGGATGGTTGTGGCTACAGTGCACCCGTGCCACACAAGCGCGGGATCCCGCGAGCCGGCAGTTACCGCCACCACATTTACACATTTACTGCTGTGTTACTTCGACCGCGACTTTGGAACGAAGACTTCAGTTGCCACGCGCATATTCATGTCCAGTCTTGCCTCGATACCGCGTGCACCCAAACATGCGCTGATACCGTCCCTTTATGGCTCCCATGGCCAGCAAAAACGAATGAACAGCAGTAAATGGCGCTGGGTACCTCCTGGTACGTAGAGCAAATGTCACCACAAAACTGCGTGCTGACGGCCGTGTAGAATGGAACAAGGATCCGAACAAGGAGATGAAGCGAAAGCTGAAGGACAGCAAGGTCAAGGGTAAAACAGGGGCCGGGCAAGGCGTACTAGTCATGCAGGACGGGCCAGGGGGTCGTCCGAAGATACCTCCGGTATGCAGCAATTACTTCATGCAAAGCAAACAAACATTTTGACTATGTCTAAACTTATCTAGAGGTTTCACACCTTGCCAGCCACTCAGCTGAAGCATCCCTTATTCCAAGCAGAGGACCGCCCGGTGTTGTCATTGCAGCCTTTCCATCCCGTGCGTATACCATCAGAATAATGTCCCATACACATTTAACGTCTCACGAAACCTAGGCTGCAATAAATTCGACTTCGGTGGCCTCTACACTGGAGTTTGACAGCGGCAGCCAGTCCGTTCTTACCGCATACGGTGTTCCCAGAAATATTCTGCACGAGGTCGGTTGGCTGCTGCACTCTTAAGACCTAATACTCAGTTGTCTCCAGTTCCGCATTCTATCAAAGCCCTGCTCGGTGGTCAGGAATGCGACGTTAACGACGGCGAAGTGGTTAGACGAGGCCGAGAAGCTGCCGAGTAACCAGAACAGGGCTATCATCAGTGCGTATATCAATAGGCTTACGTCGTTTCGCTCTCCTTAACACTCTCAATAGCTGGCCAGATGGGCTCTGGAAAGAGCTTCCTACTTCTCCAAGCAGTGGAGTACTGGCGTAAAAAGGGCCACGTCGTCCTCTACATCCCGCGGTGTGCGTTTCTCCCCTCACAAACAATATCATTAGACTGAAACCTAGCACTCCAGCCCTAAAGCTCATTGACTCATCATCATCATATTACTACGACCTGCGCACACGAACTTACCTTCAGTCTGAGTTCAGTGCGCAGGTTCTCGCCCGTTTCCGTGATGTCAACTCCACAATTTTTGAAGAGCTGAAGACAACCGAGGATATCCTGCTGTCCGCTCGTCGAACAGTGACTATGGGCAGCACACTCTCCGATCTCGTCCGTGCGGGCTTGAGGCAAAATCTCGACGCGCCTTCTGTTCTGTCTGCTCTAATGAAGGAGCTTGAACGTCAGAGCACGTAAGCGACATGGCGATCCGGAAGAAAATTGGCAAGCTGATCATCGACTGTTCTAGATTCCCTGTTCTCCTTGCCGTAGACGAGGTTCAGTCACTATACAGCCAAAGCAAGTACCGGGATCCGCGGTTCAACACTATCAGTGCGCAACATCTCTCGCTCCCGCGACTACTACTTGAATACGTCAGCGGCAAGAAGCAATTCGTAAGTCGCGGCCTTCTCGTGTTCGGCAGCCTATCTCATATCTGAGTAGCATGCCGGTGCTGTTCTTGGTGCATTGACCTCAAGCAACTCAGAATTCAAGCCCCCGCTTGAGCTGCAGGAGGCGCTTGGTCTAACGCCAGATGTCCCGGCTGGACCGTACGTGCGTAGGCGAGCGGAGCAGGTCGCGTATGCCAAGGGCTTGAAGAACATTGCCCTTCCGTCTCAGATGGACATCAATGAAGCCGCTGCGCTGTATGAACTATGGGGCAAGGACAAGGTTCTCAATGACGGTATGCCATAATGTCTTCTACTCACGTGTATGCGACGCCTTATCATGCCCTCCCAGCACCGTCCGATCGGACGTTCCTGCGCCTTTATACAGAATCGGCCGGGAACCCCAGGGATTTCGTCTGGAAGGGCGTTATGGGTTCGTTCGCCGCATGATTCGTACATTCACTATTTGCACATAGCTAGATCAATTATAATGGCATCCCTAGTGATAATAGCCAGTTTCGCCAACGACATCGGACTCACGGTCGTTTCAGGAAGCAATATTTCAGCTTTCAGGGCGGGTATCGGGCTGTGATGGACCCGCGCTCGTGAGCGGCATTGGAGGTTTCCTACCCTGTGTGTTCTGCGCCATTTCCATTGGTTGACGCTGTCCGGCCGGCGACTACTTCAACCTTTCATGTCCATTGTTGGGACGACTGTCACAGAGGAAGGCGGCATTGTGACCTACCGGGGTTGTGTATAGGATATCTCTCGACTTCAACGAATCCGTCCTTAGGTGGTGTTGTCATCTATAAGCTCACTCGGAGTCGCACGTGTGTGTACGCAACTCCACGGCAGCTGAGAGGTGGGCCGCATCGGAATACCTATATATGTGGTATCTCACACATTGAGGGATGACGCTGTACGGCTGACGCGGAACTCCAGAAAAGCTGACTCAGTTATGTCAGTCACGGTAAGTGAGTCTTAACGACTTCATATACCGAACACTGACCAACCAGGTCTGGAGGAGCTATCCATGAGAACGCTCTGGATATATATAAATACTGCCTGCATATAAATGATGACATGACATTGCACCCGATCCTTTCTGGAACTTGATCTGCCCTACGAAGTCCCCTTCGTCGTACACCCACCACGAATCGTCACGATGACTGACTTGACATTCACGTCTACTACTACCTTGAAGTCAGGTGAGTGATGACTCTTCTCGCCATGCAGCGACCAACCCTATACTAAGCCGATCGCGTTTTGTAGGTGCCAAGATCCCCTTGCTGGGTTTTGGTGTTGCGTATGGCTTTGGCAAAACTGAAGATCCTGCTGAAGTCACCAAGCCGTCTCTCGCTGAGGCTTTGAAAGTTGGCTATACGTAAGATTGCATTCTGTCACTTTAGCTTATATTGAACCTGACGTCGAATTCATTGCAGTCACATAGACTCAGCGTTCATGTACCGAAATGAAAAGGAGGTTGGCGAGACTATCAGGGAGAGCGGAATTGACAGATCCAAGCTGTTCGTTAGTACGTATATATTCTATATGGGATTCACATACTGTTGCTTATTCCTCACATGTGTAGCATCCAAGGTACCCTCAGATCATTTTACTTATGAACGAGCCTCCAAGACGATCGATAACAGTCTGAAAGAAACGGGATTGGGTAAGTTGTCTACTTGATCAATCTGCGTGCATTGTTGCCAACTCCACTACCCATTTCAGATTACCTTGATCTTTACCTCATCCACTCCCCTCCGCGAGGCAAAGAGAAGCGTTTGAACATGTGGAGAGCACTTGTGGATGCGAAGAAGGCGGGAAAGCTCCGTGATATTGGTGTATCAAACTAGTGAGTCTGATTCCTGAATGAATTTGGAAATACTAACTTAGAACCTTTAGCAATGTGACACACCTCGAAGAGATAAGGGAGGCAGGGTTAGAGATTCCCGCCGTGAACCAAGTCGAAGTATGTTAACTGCACGTTCCATTCACCACTTCTTTCACTGATAACCAACTCGCAGATTCATCCATTCTGTCAACAAAGGGCTATCGACGAGTATTGCAAGAAAAACGGAATCGTTGTCGAAGCCTATTGCTCTGTCATCCGTGGCGCCATGGACCACCCAGTAATTGTGGAGATTGCTCAAAGGGTATGTGCCAGGCCGTACTTCGGCTCGAACACCCTTACTCATTCTCGTCACGACAGATCCACAAAGAACCGGCGCAAGTCCTCATCAGATGGTCATTGCAACGTGGCTTTGTTCCTCTCATGAGATCCTCCAACCCCGAGCGTATCAGGTCGAACATGGAATTATATGACTTCGTCCTTAGTGACGAGGACATGACGAAGTTGGATGCTCTGGATAAGGGTCCGGAAGGTGCTATCTCCTGGAATCCGATTTTTGTGGATTGAACGTTGCATTACACCAATGTGGACATGGTAACACCGCGCTCTATCCCTGATGTATGCGTGCGTGACACAAATATAGCGATCCCTTGTCACTCCGAACACACCATACGAGACCCCGTGAAGTCATTTGGATGAATGATCGTACGACTGTACAGTAACCCCGCTGTGACTGCCGCGCGCAATATATCTCTTCGAATAGTCCTCACAGAATCGAATCGTGACAGAGACCTAGCACGATGCGTCCGGTGTAGCAGCGCGGCAAATCGTTACCGGATTTCGTAGCAGCGTGAAGTCTTTGCATCCCTTCGACGCATAAAGGCGCTTCTCATGAATCAATGACTCAGAGAACCTCAGCCCGGACAGTCCGGGAAAGAGACAGCTCGTTGGACTTCCAGATCACACTTTCATTTGCGCTAGATACAAATACAACGACAGTCGAGCTATCGTACAATCCTGAAAAGCCTAGAACCCTTAAGTCCGTAAAGAGAGAGACCTCGCGCGCCGATGAACCAGCCCCAAACCCAGTATCTGCGTTCGTCCCTAGGTCCCACTACCATTTCAAGCCTTGCCACCGTCTCCACCGTAGGCATTGCCGCTGTGGCTGAAGCCGCCATCACCGCCCTTCGCAGAGCCCAGTCCGTTGATGATGCTGCCTCCAGACTGGGTAACATCGCCTCCCGAGGCCGAGCCAGAGTTCCCGGACTTGGCATTACCGCCGTTCCCGCCCTGACCACCAAAGCCTGTGGCTTTGCCGCCGTCTCCTCCTACGGCACTGCCGGTCCAGGTGAACCCGCCGTCTCCTCCAGTAGCTACATGAAACAGTAGTGAGAAGCAAGATCAATGCATTCGATGGTAACGCGACGTACCAGATCCCCAGCTGTTGGAGATGTATCCGCCGTAAGGACTGGCGTGCTGGCTCACAGAGCCGCCGTCGGCGTTACCCGAGTCACCAGTCTGAGCATTCCCGCCATTGCCTCCCTTAGCGGTAGGGAAGAAGATCGGGTAGGCGAAGTAGCCGGGCTCGGGGGCAGGAGATCGTGCAAAGAAGCTCCCGCCCTTGCCTCCTGAGCCGCCATAGGCGTTTCCGCTGAAGGAGACACCGCCATTGCCTCCCTTGGCAGACCCGGCAGTATTGACGATGCTGCCTCCTGATTGAACAACGTCGCCTCCAGAAGCAGATCCAGAGTTGCCGGATTTGGCGTTCCCGCCGTTCCCGCCCTGGCCCCCGAGGCCTGTGCCTTTACCACCGTCACCGCCGAAAGCGCTTCCGGTCCACGTATATCCGCCGTCTCCTCCTACAGCTACACGAAATAGTCAGAAAACATGCTTGAACAGGCGTAACTCAATGAAGCATACCTGATCCCCAGCCGTTGTAGATGACTCCCCATCCGGGAGCGTATTGGCTGACCGACCCTCCGTCGGCGTTGCCTGAGTTTCCGGTCTGAGCATTGCCGCCGTTTCCGCCCTTAGACACCGGAATGAAGAAGGTGGGATATCCGGGCTCTGGTTCCCTCGCCACGAGGGGCAGAGAAAGGACGGGAGCAGTAATGGCGATGAGCACAAGTGCGAGGAATGAGCAGCGCATTGTGATCAAGTGATAGATATTGGATCTGTGCGGATGGGTAGGCGATCACCAGAAGGCGGATGAGGACAGGAAAGGGCATCCGCTGGAGCAGGTTATATACATCTTGACTATCCGCTGTCGCAGCGTATCGGACTGTAACCCGGTAGGGGGTGGTATGGTCGGACGGTGAGAGGATAGGGTCACCAGAAATCGCTTGGTACCGTCTGTGCCTGACCGTGACCCTCTAGATGTTCAGGAGTTCATTGCGTGAGGCGGCGATGGAATGGCAGTGAACAGCACGAGAACTTACGCTGTCTCTGACTCTGGTTGGCCAAGCACGGACAACTACACTGCCTGCATTAGGAGGCTTTGCGCGTAGACGCTTGCGGAGACAATTTCGCGATTCTCGACCCAAAGAACTACTCCTAGGCGTGCGGGTAAACTTGATGTGGCTAGTGCTTCCTGTCATGCGGACAGAAGCTCGTAAACGATCAATAGCCTGGAACCTGTGAGAATCCTCCCACAATATATAATGAAAAGAGGGCGCCTCAAAGCGAACTCTGCAGACAGCCAGGTTCAAGTTTATGAACCTCTTGAAGACTAAGCCGTTTCTAATTGTCTAGTTCTCTCGGAGCTAGACTATGAGAATGAGGGAACAAAGCGCCTCAAGGGTAAATTTAACTCACTGGATTTAAACTGGCAGCTGGAGGGTCATTGTTGATTTTTCTTCGCACCCGCATGGCGATACTTCATTTACATGTAAAGCCTCAATGCCAAAAAACCGTTGACGAGAACCGTTCACGTCAGAGTTTGTTCAGGTAACCGCCCTACCGTAAAGTTGTTTGCGCTTGTTGTGCAAGAGCATCTGATCCTAACATGGACAAACAAGTTCCATAACTCTTGGCAAAGCGGCCGAGACACGCTCCTGCACAGTAAATTCTATGAGAACGTCTCCATATTACCGAAAAGAACTTGTAATCACCGGTGCTGTATAGCTTGTCAATCTCAAAAAATCGGATCGTCGCATGAGAGAATTACCACTCACCACTATCAGGAGTACTGTGTATTGAAAATCAACAGGACCACGAGATACCTAAACGAAAGTACAGCACAAGAGACCAATCAGAAGCAGGCATTTCTTTTTGTCGAAGAAGTCTAGTCAGTGATACTCCTGAGTCTGAAGCTTCGCGTACGATCTCTCGCTCACACGTCAAATACACCGCCCAGTTGCTCCTGTCTGTTGAGAAAACCCAAGGGTAGCTCCTTGAACTGGGGTACAGCATAATTCCGGCCGACGCCTAGCGTTGCAAAAGGTCAAACGGCCGAGAAAATCTCGATGCTGGTATGTGGGTCACGGTTTCGTAACTACGGAATCAAAGGATCTGCCTACTGGGCTACCGTGGAGCTAGCCCAGTATGTCGTGGCTAGTAAGGATCACGGAGGTATCGGTTCGAGGGGTAAATTAAAACGCACTAAGAGTAGGATATTAGTTAACACAAGAACGAATGAAGAATAATAGGTCGCACATGATATGAATAGCCCCTGGCCAATACGAACTTCCCCATGAAATGCCGATAGAAACGCTGTCGGCGCAATGTGCCCTCTATGCGGTCCGGGCCCGATGGCATGATTATTACCGAAGGCCACACAGTTAAGATTCGCCCTGGGGAGCTTATTCAGGAGGTGCGGCTCACACGGAGTGGGTTTCCAGCTTAGAATAGTCCATGCTGAACATTCTCCCAGTGAAAATCGTGAATCGTGGAAGCACGAGCATAGTCGACGAGATACCCCGATTTAGGTAAAGCTGGTTCGCGGATAGCAGTCAGTATATGCGACTCTTTAATGAGGGAAAATGCATTACCTGCGAAGGTCGGTAATTAGAGGCGTTCATGTTCGCCGTGAAGCAGAAGTGAGTGGATAGTCACTGGGCTCCCTGCAGCACACCGTCATAATAGTGATACGTCGGATATCTCGTCAAAAACGAAAGGATGCCATCACACGGCCCTCACATACGCCAGCCTCAGGTGAGATGTCTATGAGTCTGCCGTATGTACAGTCCGAGTGTGTGAACAGGCCGTTCATCAAGAATGGTACTTGAACTCGTACCTGCCTTCCGGCCGACGCTTCGAAGACAACGCTTGCCCCACACCCTGCCTTGACCGCTCGAAGCAAAACAGGCATGCACAATAGGGAGAGGGGGTTTTATAGTGTGCCATTGACTAGCATATGCATAATTTATATCGTCGGAAAACCTGGCATCGCAGTTCAGTTTCTAATTTTAAGAGCAGGCAGCAAGAGTGGCGGGATGAGAACGCGAGAAGGAACTACGTCAGTCGGAAAAGAGCACGCAAATATCCAAAACAACGGCCGCAACTTGAGGGGAATGCGCAGCACAGAGATAGACTTGCCCGTCGGCTCTTCTCCTTCCACACTCTCTCGTCCTCCTGGAGCTACTTCTTCCACGGCGACCCGCCTCACACGTCATGCTCGAAAAACGGCGAAGGGCAGCTCACCGACGCCGGAGCGGGGTCATGTGGGCGGCGATGTATGCAGGTTATAGCTGTGGCTCTGGCTGGGCGGCGATAACTCCAAAGACAACGGATAGCACTTCACTTTTAGATCCGATGGCGGTCAACATAAATAGGTGCATGAATATTGCTATGACAAGGTTGGTGAGTTGGTGAGCTGACATGACGAGAGAAGGAATATCGGAACACGCTCACCTTCACTCCATTTCCCACGGATCCAAGGACACATGAACCGACTTGGTGTTGCATATCACAGGTAGTTCCATGCGTGGAGGTAGCCTCTCGTCCGGAACACCGTCGTACACCACATTCCTAACGTAGCTCTCCAATTCTGATTTCTTCTCCTCGTACATCTCAAAGCAACCCAAAGTGTAACACGTAAGCGGATCACACACTAGGCGCAACGTCTCGATCGCTCGACCGTCTTCTTTCCGTCTGGAGAGGTAGTGCAGCAATGCGTGATAGTCTGACTCGGTCAGCGTATGGAGCTGCAGTTCAGAGAGCTTTGGGAAAAGGCGCATGTTGGCCATCTTCGTCAGCCATTCGCCGTGAAGAACGACCAGCTTTTTGACCCCGCGCAGTGGCTTGAGCATCGTGCGGTGTGAGTGAGTGGCGTCGTATCCGTGCCAGCCACTCCACAGCCACAGCTCTTGAACTTGAACGTCACATTTGTCAACAAGAAACGCAAGCGCCTTTGTGGGGTCATTCGTTTGCATCCGCATGGCCTCATGACCGTCTGTCACTACCCCGCAAGTGGCGGAGAGGAAGAGCTTCTTCGGTGGGAAACAGTCGCTGGTAGGTGGCTTCAGGAAGTGAGGGCTAAAGTATTTAAAGCAGTAATCGCGTGCGCAAGCATACAGCACCAGCCGAGGCTCTATCAGCTCGTGAAACAGTGGCGTACCCTTTAGAACGAGACGTCTCAACGCGGGCATATTCACAGGGGAAACACCTTCCAGCAGTTCCTCCACTTTGCGTTCGTCGCCTGGCTCCCGGCGGTATTGTAGATCATCTGACACTACAATGTCTTCCAGAGTATGCGCGTTTGACGCGAAAAAATCCATCAGCCCTCCTCGCACGAGGTCTGCCAGGGAGGCAATGCTAACGATGTTCAGAAGCAGGTGTCGCAGAAACTTGGACGTTCCCGTCTGCCATGGCACATCACTAGGCACAGCTAGTATTTGCAGATGAGGTGGTCTTGCATCACTTAACAGCGGCGGACCATTCCAGGGATGCGGCTGGCGACGTATGCTCAGGACCTCTAGCTGTTTGGTATTTTCGGTCCACCGATAGAGTTCATCGTCTGAGATAGGCACCCGAGTTGAGAAGTGGCGGATACGATGGGCCTGCTTCAAAAGATCTTGCATGAACGTCGGCTGCAGGTGTGGTTGCGGCAGGTTTGTGCGAAAGTGCACGTTCAGAGGACGGCCGCCTGATCGCACGAGTTGTCTGGATATAAACTCCCCGCAAGGGTAATTGACGTCCTCCAAGAGTGTTCGATATGTAATATTTATGTCTGTCCACAAGGCAGGAGTTCCAATAACAACATTTCGCCAATGTCGACAGACAAGGGAGGGTGTTGCAATGGCGTTTCGAAATATCCATGAGGAACTGTCACGGTCTTCGTCATCACTCCAGTGGCCGAGTGCGACTCTAGGATAGGCCGGCATGAGTGCTTCGAATATGGCGCTCAAGACTTCCAACGGTAATCTGTTAACCAGCGGGTGACGATTTTGGGTGCGTCGTATACCATGTATAAGAGACTGGAGTCGCTCTATCAATACATCGTACTGGATGGAGACAAAGTGGTGAGATAGTGGGCAGATGTACAATACATATAAACAGCTTGCTCACCGCAGACTCCTGAGCGACACTGAATGGATAATTCGGTCATTGAGAAAGTGCGCAACAGCATGCAATGAGGGTGTACTTGCCGAACCAACTCGTAGTCGTCGATGCTTGCAAGCCAGTCCAGGGTGCCAGACAGATACTCCAAAGAGTTGAGCATAGTCTCCAGGTTAAATTCAAAACGTTGAGGTGCCATTGCAGTTTTGTGTCTCACAGGGAAGAGCGTCGATGTCTGTCAACGCACTCGCATCACTGATGCAATCACGTGACCACATAACTACGAGTGAATTGCACGCCTGTGGACTGTTTGCTAGTTATCTGGCAGAAATACCAATGACCATGTCTGTTGAAGTACGAAGGAGTATGACATGTATTGTCACGTGTAGACCAAATAATCGTTGTGTTTATTGAACTGCGTAGCTACATGACATGTTAAGCCTTTCGCCCCAAAGCCGTGACCTCAATATCAACGAGGAAGAATATGACGAAAGAAAACCGTCTCGCGAACCTCTGTGTACCGCCAACGCCATCTTGAACGTCTTCGAGAGGTCGCACAGACACAGTGCCACGTCTCATCTGCCCGTCTCGATGGGTTTTCTCGCGGACTTCACGTGTCCGTCCGCTGTTACTGTACAGTACTTCACGGCCGAAAACGCAATCGCGCGAGAATGTGCATTGCTGCTCTCACTTTCAAGCCACGTTTGCAAGTCCTCTGCGCAAAGCATCACATGCATGTCGCATCCTCGTAAACGGGCAAGATTGTATCGGTGGCTTGCGCAACTACTGTAGCGCCCGATAGGTGATGCGGCAACGTCCGCTTTAGGAAATAGTCTCGGGTACGTTCAAACGCAGTCTTTGCGTTGCTCAACACATGCCTCCCGCAGATAAAGCAAGAAACATGCTGGCTTCAAGGTTAATATTTCAAAATAGGATCAATGTCAATGAATCTGCGCGGATAATCTGGGTACGTTGGATCCCACTCGTCATCCCGCCCGCCACACTCGATCGTTTCCGTGTAGCAAACTCTGAGCGCATCCGCCGTCTATGACATACTGCCACCAAGCATCATAAAATGTGATTGAGCCATAGGGACGCACACGATTCTCGAAACAACCACTTCTCTTTGACCTCGATATCAAAATGCGTCGTACCGTATTCTACTGTCTCATGTGCCTGTTCCTCGCCCAGCCTCAGCATGCGGTGTACATACCACAGGGCGAAGGCATGAACAGAATGGCTTCTTACGGGGATCCACACTTCCCAATTCTGGCCAGCCTCATGCCCGAGCGATATTCGCTACACGATCTCAACAACCGAGTTCTCCGCCACGAACCGAGTAAGCAATTTCGTACGCTCGAATCCACACAAAACAAGTAGATTTGTTCACTGTCCTGATAGATCACAACAAGCCCTCCGCACCCGATAGATCCGGAGGCGGAAGAGCGAGCACTGGTCGTCCGGGCTCGACGAGCGGTGGTACCAGCATAGTGCAGACCAACTCCACAGACGGATCTATCGTCAACTCTAGCGACTCCGCGATGAATGGCACTGATGGTACCAGCACAAGAGGGAGCGCGAGCGAAGGCCCGGTCGAGTCGTAGCGTCCTGTACACGCCTGTACCCATCTAAAGAATTTTTCGTAAATGGACTTCCCACTGTAGTACAAGATCCATGGATGTGAGAATCAACGCGACGGTGTTTTATAACCGTACTCCAAAAATAACAGCACGTTGGGAGGAGCCCTGGCGTGCTTCCCAGAAGCAGGAATTCCTCTATCGGATGTGCCGCGAGATCCATGATGCCCATTGCCGCGAATAATTTACGTACAGGATGCACGCCCTGTTCGTGCCGAGGCAATCAGACGTGCAACGGTGTGTGCCTCGCGTCCCGGTACCGACTGTCCCTCTAAATATAGACCCACACAAACGGAAAGAGACTTACAGCTGCTGCTGTAAGTAAACACCTAGCAGCCCATCGTGACGCCGGCGTATGGCCCGTCATGGTCTCCTATACTCCCGTCAAAGACGGTGGACACCGCGCCGGCGATACAATCAGAGTTGGTGTTGTCCTGACCTACACACGAAACGGGGATGAGCTTGAGCTGCACGCACACGACGCGAATGGCGGGGAAACGACCCACCAGGGCACGAGACCAGATCACCGGACTCTTCGATGTGTACTTCCCCGGACGCCTGCACGAATCCGAGGAATCTGCCAGGAAGGATAGGCACAACGTCCGCCTTGTTCGTCACATGCGTGAGACTCTGTCCGTTGTTATCGATGTAGTCCGCGAACGCCTGGTTGCCAACCTGCGAGCGATCGTGTGAGCGGGGATTCTACATTTTACGCGGGAGCAGACGAGGTGAAGGGACTCTCACTCTGGGCAGGCCGAACGTGAAGGTCGTGTATGTGATGTTGGACGGGAGATGCAGCGGGAAATAGACCGCATCAAGTAGGGAGAGCGCACCACCTATGGACATCAATCTCGGAATGAGAGACAGGCAGTATTGACAGGAAGTACACATGCATGACCCACCAAGTGAGTGCCCCACAAGCGAAACATGGCTTGCACCGTGAGCGGCGATCGCAGTCGTGACAGCTTCGAGCACGTCCGCAGCCGTTCTAATAATAGCGCGTATTTCGCCAGTGGGCGAGCGAGCCTATTAATAGAATAATAGAGATGGAATGAGCGAGGGCACGTACAGCGCATGCGCGCCCGCGAATCCGCTGTGAACCTTAATAGACGAATCGATGCCGGGAAAGAGGCCTGAATCGAGATTGGTGAGCGTGAAGGAGACGTCTTCGAGCAGGTCTAGGCTGCGCGATCATATGTAGAGCGTCAGCCCTTAGCGACGAGATGTACACACGGTATGAACGGGTCAGCGGTGCGTACATGTTTGAAGGATCGGTGCCTTGATGCGCGGAGATGACAGTGTCCAGCGCGGGGTCGTAGCCCACAAACCCTGCACATATGCATGAGTAAAATCGAGGGCGGTGTAGTATGTGAGCGTGATATTCGCGGCCACGAGCTATACGTACATGATTGTTCGGTAACCCCGTCGCCTCCAGAGGCATACGGGACGAATCCCGGGTTGAGCTCGCAGTTGGCGCCGCACGACCACGTTAACGTCGATGCGGGGCTGCAGTACGCCGCGGAGGCGTACCCGGCGAAAGGGTGGAGGGCCGTGTCCGTGCTCGCCGGGAGCGTTGTGATGGAGGCAGACTTGGATCCTGAGTTGCCCATACTGGATTTTTCGGTTGACTTCCAGAAGTCGTTTGGTGGTGGTGGTATGGCTGGATGGCGGGAAGGTTCAATGAGGGGTTTTGGCTATGGTCTTCGCGTAGATATAGCTGGGATGTGCATTGCCTCGTCGGTGAGCCAGACGTCTGTTCGGGAAGGTTGTGACTGCCTGACGCGATGAAGTGGTTCTTCATTGACATCGTAGGTGACAGAGATAGACAGATGCGTCGACCGAGGTGAAGCTGCGAGTAAGAACTGTCGTATATTCAGTATGTCAATGGTACTTCACTCTACGAAGACTCGTACTCACACGCGTTTAGCGACCTGAACGGATCGTATCACACGGTTGTCCAGGGTCTGCAATAGCAAGCTTGTATGCCTCTGCCTACGAACAGCGAAGTTCGATGACGATCTGTTGACCTTCGCTCGCAACGTGATAGCCTGCTGTCTATAGGCTGTGGTCCCTCGTGCACGGACCCTTATGTATACGAACGTTGCTAATATCAGGCAACGCAGAGAGGTTTCATCTAAGACGCGCGGATGAGCATCATCATAGCCTGTTCCTTGATGGAAAAGGGATCATACCGTCTATGAAGGTCATCAGCCTCGGATATGAACTATGCCTCGAGGATTCTCATCCACTTGTGCTCTGAGCCACTGCGCGCTGCAACCACGCTTCGAAGCACCACAGCCAGAGTCCGGATGCTTCTACCTGCACGCGCGCAAAAAGAGCGCGGTCGGTGATAGCACTACTGCACATGTCGAACAAGAACTATGGCCACAGCCTCTATCAGTTCACAACACTGACATCTTCACATCGCGAAAGATACATACAACGAACCCGACCGGCCGACCGCTCCGATGCACCCGCGAACCGTTCGTGAGAAGCCCGCGGACACCTTCTGGCATTTTTGCACGATGGAACGGACTTGCGTAGAGAGTTCATGTTCTGGGCACCATCGTTCTTCGTTCGTTGCAACTCGGGCTGTGTGTCCTGGATGTCCGGGGCGGGTAAACTGTTCAAGCATGAAAAGTTGGAAGTGAGTGTCGGGCATCTGACTGAGCAGGAAATGCCGTGAACTTACATTCGAGTGGTCCGAACCATCTGTTGTGTTGCTGAATACCGTGTCCGATGGGCGAGTGTGACGTGCTCGTCGCGGTCTGTCCCGACATCTAAACCCTATGGCGCGCTCCCGACAAGTGGGAGTACTCCTTCGATCGTCGGCTTCATTCTACGTCGCCACAAAGTTTTTCTGAGGACTGCAAAGAAAATTCATCCGGCAAGAACGATCAGCATCCAACGGTGCCTGAAAAAGCTGCGGATAATTCAATGCGTACGCAGCCCTCGAGTTGCGAATCGCAACACCCGGCGGTACAACGCGGAAACGGAGAGCGCGGAGGGGCGCTTACAGCCGCTGGAAGGAAGAGACCGGAGGGCAGCGTTCGTTGAAACACGCAAGGAGTAACACACATGTGGGAGGAGGGCCGTTGTGGCGTTGGCTAGTCTAGAGTTGTAGATGCGAATCAGGAACGATTTGCGTCATTGGTGTCGGTGAACGATGCAGCGCGTCGGACGTCCGAAGAGATGAGTTTTCTGAACAGAGGTTCATGGAGATAATCGGAATGGGAGCGCACCGACATACGAGCGATGACTAAAAGCTGAGTGTGATGCGGCTGGACCGCTCAGAGGTTCGTGCATCGAAGTGTCGAAGGAACAGAGACGTTGGTGACGCTCACTAGAATGAATTCCGAGACTCCGTCGTGTACATGACAGACCGGCGCGCCCTCGGCACGACGCCACTATCTGCATCGTCGAGGAAGTTACTGAACGCACGAACGGTGCACATTAAACTCGTGACCGAGTAAGAACGACCAGAACGCGTTGTGGATGTCCGCACGCTGAACGTCCTCCGCCGTGAGAGCGAGGAAGCGAGTGGGTTTGTGGGGGCACGTACGACATCCGGAGATGAGGCTCACTGGCCATTGGCCCGCAGTGTGCACACAAGCGTGTCTCGAGCCTGCAGATGGGATCTGGCGACGGGGTGCTGCGGCAGAACGAGGGCTCGAGCTGGTTCGCGTGCGCTCGCAGTTGTCTGTGTGCGGTCGTCTGTGGCTGTCGGATTACCTCACGGGCTGCACAGATGGGGCAAAGCAGAATCTGCGGAGATCTTGGAGCGAGGTGTGTGCAGCGTTTAGGACTTTGTCGGTGGTATAGGCCCCCGTCGCCGGCGGCTATCCGTGAATGCCAGGAAGTGCTCGCGGTGGACCACTCACTCAGCAGAGCTCAATACAAATACGGACTCACACTCGTACAGCACCCCCAATCAACCCTCTCCGTTTTTTGCGCTTCACGCGAAGATACACCTCCGAATCTAAAGGGCCAGCTGCGACTGGTATAAAGGCAGCGGACGGCCATCAGCTCTGCTAGCGCTCGGCAGCTCGTCCCACCCACTCGTCCACCTATCTTCCTGACCCTCCGCACCAGCCAGCACACCATGGGTCGCCGCAAGATTGAGATTCAGCCCATCACGGTGCGTACCAGCACACCTTTCGCGGTTCCGGCGCACAGAGGGCGGCCGGCGTGGGCGACACTGTCTCCACGGGCGTGCCAAGCGCAAACCAGGCGCAGGGGGTTCTTCTGGCCGGGCTGCTGCTGCTGCACTTTTCTTGTACTGGATCTGAGCTGACCTGGCCTTTTCGCTGCAGCACGAACGGAACCGGGCAGTGACGTTCTTGAAGGTGCGTTGTTGTTGTGGTCAAGATGCCTCTGTGGACTCTCTGTCGGACGGGCAGCCCCGTTGCTATTTTTGCGTCGCTTGGCTTGGCATCGCCCGCACGCCTGATCGAGCCTTGCAAGCTGACCCTCTCCTCTTTACAGCGCAAGAATGGGCTGTTCAAGAAAGCGTATGAGCTCGGAGTTTTGTGCTCGGTGGATGTGGCTGTCATAATATTCGGTGCGTTGTCATTGGAGTGGTACTGCGCGCCTGCTAATTATATTACCGACATTGAATATATGCACTCGATATTGCATCTGCACCTGCAATTGCACCTATGAACGAACACCATCTGCTATCCTGGTTACATGGGTGAATATCTCCGCTGCAGAGGAACGCCCTGGACACCAAGTCAAACTCTACCAGTACTGCTCAGGGGACGTCGATGGGATCGTGCAGCGGCATCTTAAGGTACGCCTCCTATTCCCTCCCCCCACTGAGCAGCTGACCAACTCACACTCAATCTAGTTTGACGGCGACAAAGATACCAAGACACCGCATGACTTCTCAGGTAGCAAAGGGGACGATGCCGGCGACGACGACGATGAGGTCGAGGAGGAAGACGCCAAACCGAAGAAGGACGCCCAGAAACCCGCAAGCAGCAGCACCTCCCATTCCAAAGCGAAGGACAGCGGCGCCTCCTCCTCCACTAGTAATTCTAACCCTGTCGTCCCCATCCGACCCGCACAGAATGCTTCCCCTATGCAGGTGAGCACCGTCCCTTACTAATAACCCTCCTATATCCATCTCGTACTCACAAAATCCCCACCGCACAGGTCGACGACCACCCGAGCAAACCGTCCATCCACAACCTCCCCACCCCACCCTCTTCCTCCGCCCCCGTCCCGCCAACGCTCGGCGGCGGGATCAACATGCCCTTCCCGCTCCCAATGATGCAAATGCCGCCCCACAAGCGTGCGCGCATGGACGAGCCTCCACTGGGTCTCAGCTTTCCCTACCGGCTCGACGTCGACCTGAGCACATACCCGCCCGCCGCACATGCCACGTCCCTCCCCCCACACCACCCCTCACATTCAATACCCTCCTCGCATTCCCCGCATCCGCAACTCCCGCCCCACGGACTCAACCTCCCATTCGCGCATAACCCGATGGGCCTCATGGGTCCCGCGTCGATGCTGCCGCCGCCGTTCGATAGGCAGATGGCGGCATACCAGGCGGCGGCGCAGCAGCGCGGGTACGGCGCGTCGCTTGAGAGCTTGTTTGGCGGCGCGCGTCCTGGCGGAGGAGTCGGTGTGGGAGGGGGAGGGGGAGGAGGGGCGCAGAGCCAGGCGACGAACATGCTCATTGACCTCCTCGCGTCGAGCGCGGGCATCGGAATGAATATGGGAAACGTCGGTCCATCGCATCAACAACAGCAACAGCAGCAGCAACAGCAACAACAATTCGCGGCGTTCGATTGGCCCGTGACCAGCTCGCCGCAGCATCCGTCCGACTGTACGTGTCTTTCCTTTCCCCGCTTCTTTTCTGTATGTGCCGTGGGGTGTGCCGCGGCACGACACGACACATCGCCGGATTGACCAAAAGGCTGATCACGTCCTGTTCTTTTTATAGCACACACAACAGACGCAGGCTGGCTCGAGTTCCTCACGAGCACCTCGAACGCCCCGCCCCCACCTTCGTCGCAGTCGCAGGGCGGCGGGGGGCTGCCGACGCCGGCGTCGGTGAGCCGCACGCCCTCTGGGTCTGTGTCGTCCGCGTCGTCGTTCGAGCATGCGGTGCGCGGGGGGTCGCCGCCGAAGAAACGGTTTAGGGACGATGGGAGCGATGGCGAGGAGTTTAGGACGCCGCCGCTTGGTAGGGGCGAGGAGAGGAAGGCGAAGAGTTAACGGGCGGGTGGGTAGGCTGGTCTATGCCGTGCGTTTAGGCTGGCTCGCTCGCTCCTTCCCACGTTTGGCGTTCTCCCAAGTCGCGGACATTGTTTTGGCGACTTGCCCGCTCTTTCCCAACACTGTCGTTCGCGTATTCTCGTTCCGCTCTCCTGTCCTCCTGTTCCTGCTCGCTGTTGTTCGTGCTCGCGCTGCTCTCGGACTGTGATCGAATAAGTAACTAAACTGCGTCTGCGACGTACGACCGGCTTTCGCGATGTAACTATACGTATATTAGTAACGGCGTATTGTAGAGCTCCCCCTTTTTTTCTTCCTTCCTTCCGTGCGGTTTGGATTGTCTACCCGATGAATGGATGGAAAGTGGGCTTTGTCGTCAAAACGTCGGGCGCGGAAGGCAGGTGCGAGTACCCTTCTTGATGTGCTGCCACGACCAGCGGCCGGCAGCTGTACTACTTAATGGTGGGATGCTTCTGTACGCTAACCCGCCTTGGCAAAATACGAACTCCCAATTTTCGAACAAGACAAGTGGCGATGGTACACGGGCGCGTATTACGCTCTATTGGCGAGTCATTTGTCATTTGGCAACGATGTGATCATGTGATCCTGCCCATACGTATCGCCGAACGCAAGCTTCGAACCTGCTCTCGGACTCGTCAAACACATCGACGCTCTACCTGGCGGGGCACACAAGTGCGATGGCACCTCGAAATTTTGAATTCAATCTGGCAACTACGCTCAACTCCTTAGAGTATCTGTCTGACACCCTGGATTGGCTTGCGAGTATCGACGACTACGAGTTGGTTCGGCAAGTAGACCTTCATTGCATACTGTTGCGCACTTTCTCAATGACCAAATTATACATTCAGTATCGTTCAAGAGTCTGCAGTGAGCAAGCTGTCTCTTTGCATTGCACCTCTGTTGACTATCTCACCACTTTGTCTCCATCCAGTACGATGCATTGCTTGAACGACTCCAGTCTCTTATACACACTATACGACGCACCCAAAATCGTCACCCGCTGGTCAACAGATTACCGCCGGAAATTCTGAGCGCCGTATTCGAATCACTCATGCGGGCCTATCCTAGAGTCGCATTCGGCTACCGGAGTTATGACGAAGACCGTGACAGTTCCCCGTGGACATTTCGAGACGCCATTGCAATACCCTCGCTTGTCTGTCGACATTGGCGAAACGTTGTTATTGGAACTCCTGCCTTGTGGACAGACATAAATGTAACCAATCGAACGCTCTTGGGGGACGTGGATGACGGTCACGCCAAGTTTATATCTATACAACTCGTGCGATCCGGTGGCCGTCCTCTGAATGTACACCTTGACGTGACCTTGTCTCAATCATCTCAGCAACCGACGTTCATGCAAGATCTTTTGAAGCAGGCCCATCGTATCCGCCACTTTTCAACTCAGGTTCCCATTTCAGACGAAGAACTCTATCGGTGGACCGAAAATGCCAAACAGCTAGAGGTCCTGAGCATACGTCGCGACCCGTATCCCTGGAATGGTCGGCCGCTGTTGAGTGAACACACACCTCATCTACAGACACTAATTCTGCCCAGTGACGTGCGATGGCAGACGGGGTCGTTCCGGTTTCTGCGACACCTGCTCTTGCGCATCGCTGACACTACCCCCCTGGCAGACCTCGTGCGAGGAGGGCTGATGGGGTTTTTTGCGTCGAACGCGCATACTCTCGAGGACATGGTAGTGTTAGATCCACACCGCCGGGAGCGACGCGACGAACGCGAAGTGGAGGAAACGCTAGAAGGAGTTTCCCCTGTAGATATGCCCGCATTGAAACGCCTCGTCCTACAGGGTTCGTCACTGTTTCACAAGCTGATAGAGCCTCGGCTGGTGCTGCACGATTGCGCATGTGATTATATGTTTAGGTATAATCACGACCTTCAGCCACCCTTCAGCCACCGTTTTCCGTCGAAGAAGCTCTTCCTCTCTGCCGCTTGGGGGGTAGGGATAAACGGCCATGAAGCCATGCGGATGCACAGCGACAACCTCCAAAAATCGCTTGCGTTTCTCGTTGGCGAACGTGACGTTCAAGTTCAAGAGCTGTGGTTGTGGAGCGGCTGGCAAGGAGGCGACACCAGTGACTCGTACTGCATGATGCTCAAGCCACTGCGCGGGGTCGAAAAGCTGGTCGTTCTTCACGGCGAATGGCTGGAACGAATGGCCGACATGCGCCTTTTCCCAAAGCTATCTGAACTGCAGCTTCATACGCAAGCCGAGTGGTCCTATCGCACACTGCTAGACTTCCTCGCCAAGCGGAAAGAAGACGGTCGAGCGGTCGAGACGTTACGTCTAGTGCACGACCCGCGCGTGTATTGCGATGTGGGCGACTTTAGAATATACGAGGAGAAGAAATCAGAATTGGAGAGCTACGTTGGGAATGTGGTGTACGACGATGTTCCAGACGACAGACAGCCTCCGCGCATGGAACTGCCTGTGGTGTGCAAGACAAAATCGCCGGTTCATATTTACTGGAACCCATGGGAACTGGAGTGAATGTGAGCATGTTCAGCTGTCCCGTTTCCCGTCGTGCTAACTCACCAATTGAGTAGTGGAAATATTTACGTAGCATCCTGGTTATGTGGTCCGCTATTGAATCTCAAGTGAACTACTACTTGTCGCCTTCGGACGGTTATAAGCGCGGCTTCTTCAAGAAATCTACACGTCTGTACAACCTTTAATACCAGTTGTGAGCTCACTGCGTCATTTCGGTGGACAGTACCAGCTGAGCAGCTGGGGAAGCACATTACTGAGATAAGATAGATTATCTCTATCAGACCCGCATTGTCAATCCTGTCATGGCCCTCACAGGGCTTGCACTCACCTTGCTCAGATCCGCCGTCTTTGCCGCTGCGTTCATTCGAGAGCCGCAGGCGAGCATGACTACGCTTCTGATTATAGCCTTCATGTCGTTCATGCTTGCGCAGGCACAGCATACTGCAGCCCCACAAACACCCTCGCGTGGCCGCGCAGTGCAAAGTAGCGATGCTTTGGTGGATATACATACTTGCGAGGAGATGCACCTACATTAGTGTACTCTTCCTTGCTGAAATTTTAGTGGCTTCGACTGTCAGCAGCGACGCGGTCATGTGACCATGGATAAAGCACGAAGCGCGCGTCGCGCGTGATGACTGCAAGCTTGCTTTCGCCGTCATCAACAGACATCCACGCTCTTCCCAGTGGCGCACATCATTGCAATGGCACCTCAATCCTTTGAATTCAACATGAAGACTATGCAAAACTGTTTGGAGTACTTGTCCAACTCTCTGGACTGGCTTTCGAAGCTCGATGACCACGAGCTGTTTCGGCGAGTAAACCGTCATTGCATGCTGCTGCATGCCTTTTCTAACGACCGAATTACCTATGCAGTGTTGCTCCGGAGTCTCCAGTGAGCGATCTGCTTTTGCACTGCACCTGTCTGTCTAGAAGCTAATCACTTGGTCTCCGTTCAGTACGGTGTTCTACTTGAGCAACTCCAATTTCTCATCCTTGCTGTGTGGCGTGTCCAAAATCGTTACCCCATGGTCAACAGATTGCCAGTGGAGATTCTAAGTGCCATCTTCGAATCACTTATGCCACCCTATCCCAAAATCACATCCGACTACTGGTATAGTGATGACGTGGGACCAGATGATGACGACTATTACACCCCACGGGCATACTGCACTGCAATCGCAGCACCCTCGCTTGTCTGTCGCCATTGGCGGAACATTGTCCTCGGAACTCCTGCTCTGTGGACAGACGTACTTGTATTGTCTAAATTCCTTTCAAAGGGCGGCAATAACTCTCGTGGGGACTTTATCTCGACACAGCTCGTACGATCAGGCAACTGTCTTCTGAACGTGGAGTTTTGCGAATCTTTGTCACCAGCGTCACTTCAATTAACATTCATACAAGATCTTCTCAAGCAAGCCCATCGCATTCGACGCTTGACGATCCGACCTCAAACCATGGACCACGATGAGATCCGTCTGTGGACCGGAAATGCCAAACAGCTAGAGTTCCTGGATATAGTAAGCGGTCAGCCCGAAGCATCGCGACCTTTTGATGGCGTCCCACCATCGAGCGATGTGCAAAACCCTCGTATACAGACACTGGCGCTGTCTAATTACGTGCACTGGCAGATGGACACATTCCGGACCCTGCGACACCTAATCCTCCACTTCGAATATGATGTTTCCCTGGTGGACGTGGCGAAGGGGCTGATGACTGTGTTCGCGTTGAATGCACATACGCTGGAAGACATCGTAGTGTCCGAATTGGAATCAGAAGACAGAGAGGGGGAACTGATGAAAGTGCTAAACGGTGTTTCCCCAATAGACATGCCCGCACTGAAACGTCTCGTTGTAAAGGGGGTGCCGCTGTTTCACTACATGGTAGAGTCCAAGCTGGTGTTGCATGACTGCGCACGCGATTACGACTGTCTTTCTGATGACTCGCTGCCCTGGGATGATGACAGCAACCGTTTTCCAGTGAAGAAGCTCTTCCTCTCCTACGATCACGCTATAGGGACAAACGGGGCTGCGGCTATGCGGGTGGGGAACAGCTCATCACTTTCATTCTTCGACGATGGACGTGATGTTCAGGAACTGTGGCTACGGGGCAGCCGCAATAACCTCAAGGAAATGCATGCAGTCGAGAAGCTGATTATCTTTCGCAACGAGAAGCGTCGGCTACCCTTGATTGCTCACTCGAACCTTTTCCCAGCACTTTCTGAGCTACAGCTCCATTGGCAAGACAGGACAAGCTACCCCGCGCTATTAGACCTCCTCGCAAGGCGGAAAGAAGACGGTCGACCGATCAAAATGTTGCGTCTTGTGCGCGATCCTAATGAAACTCGTGATCGGGAGGGTTTTGGGATGTTCGAACAAAGGAGATGGGAACTGGAGAGATACGTTGCGAACGTGGAGTACGACGATCTTTCAGATGGCAGACAGGCTCCGCGCATGGAACTACCTGCGGTATGCAACACAAAATCGCCAGCTCATGTAGTCTGGAATCCGTGGAAAATGGATTAAACGTGAGCATATTCCATGATAGCGTCTTTCGTCCTGTCAACTCACTAACCAAACGATAGCAATCAATATTCATGCAGCACTGACTTATGTCGTCCACCGTTGGATCCGAAAGTAACAGTGCTACCCGTCGTCTTTGAGGTTAACACCCGGGAATCACGGCCACAGCCGTAACAGTAACCCCTCGCTTTTCCACTCCCCCTCTGCGCCGTCGCCGTCGCCGTCGCGAGCTCAGCATATGCCCTTCCCGCTTTCGGCGGTGCTGCCCAAGCGGGCACGCATGGACGATGCACGGCTTTCCCGCGATGTAAACTATATGTATGCTAGTAATGGCGGATCATCGAGCTGCCCTCCTGCTCCGATTCCTCGAAGACCACGTCCGGAAAAAGGAAGAGAAAAGGTGTGCAAACTTTTGTCGTCGGATGTGCTGATTTGAGGTGCAGAGACCCTTCCTGGTGTACTGTACCGTGCTACCATGGTGAGCGTACTGGTCGTTGCTTTCGCACGCTAGCTCGCCCTGGGACACACGCGACAGACTTACTACCACTTGCAGCGGGGGCTATCGCGCAATACTGGACTTTTCCTTCGCGGGGTGGAAGGCAGACTGGCGGGCGGGCGATCGAGAGGTTGCGGCTCGTGTGTTTTGCGATCCGCGCGTGTTTTGCGATACGGTGGATTTTGCGATACGGTGGATTCCGGGATGTTTGGAGAAGAAAGGCGGTGGATTGATGGATGAACAGCCGTAAGGACGCTATCTATTGAGTTTTTTGTGCTACAGGATATATGGTGAGCTGTCGTCTGAGCTCTGAACGCTGTCCGGTGAGGTGTGGTGGGACATGCTCTAATTGGCCAAGTCTGCTCTTATACTTTGTGACGTCTCGTTGCTGACTACCATCCTTGGGTCGGAAGAATCGCAGTGTATTGTGTCCTCCCCAGCTTTTTTTCCCCGCATGTAAATTGTTCTGAGTTATTACGGTAATCACCGCCTTGTGCGACACACCTCTTCGGTATGTAGTCCAGGCTGGCACTATTGGGATGCATGCTCCAAAAGAATCTCCCGGGAAGTGCAAATGGGACGTGTCACGTACACTGAACTGCAGTGGCCGTTCGTTTTACAGCGCTCGAGTTGCATGTAGGCCGTAGTGCACCGTAGGATGCTTCGCAGTAGAGAGCTATCTGTTGATTGCGCTGCGGTCTACTCGATAGTCAGTAGAGCACAAGAAAGGCTATAAGCGAGGTACTCACATTTGAAATACATTAGGTGCGATGAGAGAACTGGTTTAGTAGTATTTTTACTAGAAGAGAAGTGACAATGCGATATAAGATTACCGCCTACGCTTTACAATGTGACGGAATCTGTACAGGTCCAAAGAAACATTCGTAATGTATTTATTGAAGACGTCGGATTAGCAACTCTACAAAGATGGCGGGCAGCACTTCGCTTCGGATCTAACGGAGAGCCACATAAACACATGCTGCGTGAATGTTGTCGTCACTCTGTTGGTGTGTTAACATGATGGGAGACAGGACATTCAAACATGCTCACCTTCAGCCCATTTTCCACGGGTTCCAGTATTCATGAACCAGGGATCCCGTCGTGCACACTGTAGGCAGTTCCATGCGCGGGGGCTGACTGCCGCATGGAACATCCTCATACACCACATTCGCAACATACTTCTCAAACTCTGATCTCCGTTCTACGAACATCGGAAAATCCTCCGTCCAATACGACGCATTCCGATCGCGAACGAGCCGCAGCGTCTTGATCGCCCGCCCGTCTGCTTTCCGCTCCGCGAGGAAGTCCACTATCTTGCAATAACTCTCCGCTTTCTGCGAATGCAGCTGCAGCTCCTCAAGCGCAGGGAACAGCTTGAACTTGGTGATTTTCGTCAGCGCGGACCACAGCGCTGCCAAGATGACGAGCTTCTTGACCACGTGCATCGGCTCAAGCTCCTCAAGCTCCTGAAGCATTTCGTTGATGTCATAATCTGATCGCAGCCACAGCTCCTTGACGTTGCGTGTATCGACGAAGGCTGCAATTTTCTGGCCCGGTTTCCGCGTGCGCGCGGCCGCGGTGCCATCTGTCACAATGATGTGGGTGCACGAGACGAAGAGCCTCTTTGCTAAAAACCGGTTGAAGCGAGGGTCTCTGGAGTACATGAGGTCGTAGTCTCGTGCACAGGCATGCAAGACGAGTCTAGGCTCGATTATCCTGCGGAAGAGTATGTTGTCTTGTACGAGAAGGCGATGCAGTGCCGGCATGTCCACGGGCACAACTCCTTCTAGTGCGCTCGTCAGTGTCTGTTCGTCCGCCGCACTCGGCTCGTTGAATTCATTCGCCACTACGAGGTCCTCCAGTGTATGTGCATTCAACGCTAACACATCCATCAGCCCGCGCGCCAGGTTCGCCATGGATGCGTTGCTGTAGAATTTCACGAGCAGGTGCCGTAGGGTCCGGAACATTCCCATCCGACAGCACATGGGGTTATACATGACTAATGTTTGCAGACGAGGTGCGTGGGCTTCACTCGATAGCGGGGGACCCACAGAAGGCCGCGATGCTGATGTATCGTAGTGAGCTTCCGTTATATCCAGGACCTCTAGCTGGCTGGCGTTTGCAGTCCACAGATGGATCTCGGCGTCGTCGTTCGTGCTTTGAACATGCATTGTCAAGCGTCGGATGTGGTGGGTATGTTTGAGCAGATCTTGTATGAACAACAGTTGGAGTGACGCCGGGGATAAGACTGTGTCGAGCTGCACGTTCAGAGGACAGTTGCCAGATCGCGCGAGTTGCGTTGAGATGAAGGCCCCGTAAGGGTTGTTCCTGTTTCCCAAAAGTGTGCATGATGACACGTAGATGTCTGTCCACAGCGCAGGAGTCCCGAGCGTGACCTCCCGCCAATGCTGACAGACAAGTGAGGGCGCCGCATGGGCAGCTTGGTATCTTGCCTCCCCTATACTCTCGCGGTCGCTATCTTCATCCTCGTCGTCATCGTCATCGTCCTCGTTGTCGCGCCTGCCGTCGAACGTAATCCTGGGATCGGCGGGCATGAGTGCTTCGAAGATAGCGCTGAGGAGTTCTGCGGGTAGTCTGTTGATCGCAGGGTACCGATTGGCCACGCGTCGGACGACAAAGAGGAGCGCATGGATGCGCGCGGTCAGAAAGTCAGGTAGTCGCGCTAGGCCTATCTCTGACTCCGACTCGCGAGAAACGCTGATTGTGATACAGGATTTGGTCAGGCGGAACGTTATGAAGGGGTATGCGAAGAGGGTCTACTTGCCGACGTAGCTCGTAGTCGTCGATGCTCAAAAGCCAGTCCAGGGCATCGGACAGGTACTCGAAGCAGCTTTGTACTGTCTTTATGTTGAATTCAAAAGATTTGGATTCGGGTGCCATCGTAGTTGTAGGCGGCGCTATGGTATAGGAGGAAGAGTGGTCGGCAAAAGCAGGCTTGAAGCCAACACGCTGCGAACTCGGTCACATGACCGCGTCGCTTAATGACAGTGCTTCCCTGGGTATGCAAACAGGCCACCCACGTCCTTGTAAGCTTAGCACGAAGCGCGGCAATTTTAACAGGGAAGGGTTTGATTTGGAGTCAATGTCGTATAGTGAATCCGTGCCGCCCGAGATATGACCCCCGGAATGGCGATGACAACGTTTGGTGCAAGGGTATTAGGACATGGCTGGCCTTGCATGTCTCTTTACAGTAATCGTCAGAAGCACCCTAGACGTTCGCATAGCAGACGTTCCAATGGGCAGTGATGTTTTGACGACCGTATGTAGACAGGTGAGCTATTGTGTCAGAAAGCAGTTTGGGGAATGCGTTGAGCGTCGAAAGGGTGTTGGCGGGCATGGCGCATCACCGGCGCATCAGTCACGGTGTGACACTGCTGTACCGTGACTAGCTCATCCCTTTGCGCGCCAAATCCCTCCGAAGCTTGTCTCGCACGAATTCTTGTCGCAGAGCGCGAGCTGCAGACAATCTGACACAGTCAGGATATATGTTATATCTTGCTGCTCTGTGATTTAAAGTGCCAAACTCGTTTCTCTTTGGGCAGACAACCTTCCAATTCTGCCGTAATTGAAGTCCAACTCACCCATCACATCTAACCTGTAGTTCAATCCTCGAATCCCGCTCAATTCTGCAGCAGCTCACGATAATCCATCGATAACGACAGTATGTGAAGATCCCAAATGCAGCCTCCGTTATGTTTTGCTAACTATTGGATAAACCACGGCGCAGGTGACGGACGCCTTCCTAAAGTATCCCACGGCGCACAACAATCCACATGCACTCAGCACGAGTGCCGTACAGAAATGCTTACCACAAGATAGTGTACGTGCTGTGTCTCATTTACACATCCCGAGAGATTCTCCCGACAATATACATCTATCAGCTGATATAGCACTTCGCTGCCACAGTAGTTCACGGCGCCGAAAATACTCGTTAGCGAACATGTGCGTCCTTACTCTCATTCCAGCCGTGTTTACATATATGCGCGAGTTCTCCGCGCGAAAGAATTACATATATGTCGGCTCCTGATGGCAGACAGGCTCCGCGCATGGAACTACCTGCGGTATGCAACACAAAGTCGCCGGTTCATGTATTCTGGAATCCGTGGAAAATGGATTAAACGTGAGCATATTCCGTGATCCCGTCTTTCGTCATGTCAACTCACCAACCAAACGATAGTGGTATTCATGCAGCACCTGTTTATGTCGTCCACCGTTGGATCCAAAAGTAACAGTGCTACCCGTCGTCTTTGGGGTTATCACGCCCCAATCACGGCCACAGCCGTAACAGTAACCCCTCGCTTTTCCACTCCCCCTCTGCGCCGTCGCCGTCGCCGTCGCGGGCTCAGCATATGCCCTTCCCGCTTTCGGCGGTGCCGCACAAGCGGGCACGCATGGACGATGCACGGCTTTCCCGCGATGTAAACTATATGTATGCTAGTAATGGCAGATCATCGAGCTGCCCTCCTACTCCGATTCTTCGAAGACCATGTCCGGAAAAAGGAAGAGAAAAGGTGTGCAAACGTTTGTCGTCGGATGTGCTGATTTGAGGTGCAGGGACCTTTTCTGGTGTATTGTACTGTGCTACCAGGGCGAGCGTGCTGGTCTTCACTATCCGAGCGAGCCCGTTGCGGGCGGTGTGGGAGGGCGTGCGCCCAAGCTACATCCCGATTACCTGTTACACCACGACAAACGCCATCTCGCCCGTGTAAACCCTCGCCCTCACCCTCCCGTGGCAGACAAGCTACTGCTTAAACAGCCGTGTATAGGAACTGGTCGATGAACACACGGGTTCGCGCCAGTCGGGCACGTGCGTGAGGCAGCACGTCATGACAGGAGACGAGGTGTGGACGTAGAGGCACCGATCTTCGCAAGCACATTCCTGTCGGGATTTCCATGCTCCAGCCGGAAGGCAGAAGGTGCATTCGCACCCGCCTTTTTCCTATCTTTGAATGTTGACGTTATGTTATTGAAGCTCGCGTTTTTCGGTGGAACCCACAGCAGTGTGCTGCTGCGTGTGCATTGAGGCTCCAAGACTTCAGATCGGGACAGAGACCTCGCACGTCCAAGGTAGGATGCGCTCGGATCGGCGAAACGTGGCTTACTGGATCGTATGAGCTGACTAGAGACAAGATGACGAAGACGAGATAGTGCTGCGTCTTATTCGTCGCATCGCATTCCAATTTCCAGTGCGATCCAACGTATACTGTCGGACACCTCGAGATTAACACCCCGTCCCATAGGAACACCGCCATGATCCTCCTCGCCCCTCCTTAAGATATCCAGCAACTCGCAGAGATCGTGCGAGTTCTCTCGTTCTGTTCTCGTCCCGTCCCGTCCCACCGTCCGCCTCCCCACTCACAAGAAAAGAGACCGAGGGGAAGGCTACTCACCAGCACACGATCTCCCGCATATCCGCACGTCTGCGTCCGCTGTATCCTTGCGCCACCGGTGGTCAATGCATACATATCGGATATCCAACGAGCAGCACGTATTTGTATCCAAGATGGCATTACGGGCTGTTGTAGGTACTGTACTGTAAACGCAACGCCCGGACGAGAAGCTAGAAATCAGATGGTGCGCTCGGACCCTGATCTCTGGACGCAACCTCCACCTCCTTCCCGACCCGTACCGAGCCGAGTCGCTCTGTTCGGTGAAACATACTATCGTTGGGGGTTCTCAAATTCACGGATTCGTGATTTCCGCCGTGAAATGACAGGCAAAAAATAATCGCACGAGGGACGAAAGTATGTAGACGAGAAGGGAGGTGTTTTGGAGGTCCAGATGTCGCCTTCCGCTACCGAGATCTACGCTGATGCTGATGCTGAGCTGCGTATGGCGTGCAAAATAAAATGAGGGGCATGGTGGGTATAACATTCGAGATGGCCTCTCGATACCCGATTGACGGGATGACTATAGTACCGTGGACGTTGGGTGAGCATGTTGGGCATACCAGACGTCAGTCTGGTGAGCGCCTGATCATGAGGAGCGTCAGGACGCAGTGCAGTCGACGTGACTTCACCAAGAAATCAAATATTCAGTGATGATAACGAAGAAGTCGATCCAAGTTATATGGGATACGCATGCAATCACGGATTTACGGGGAGGTTGCGAGAAAACCCATGACGATGGGAGTGGTTGTGGTCGTATGCGGCGCGTACGGTATGAAGAGGACGTACCTGCAGAGGCTTCACGCAGGGATGGGCCGCAGACGTGGTAGTATTAGTGTGCGCCCGATCTCGCGATTTTCCGCATAGTAAGTTACATGTATAGTATCGTATCGTACACCTTTGCTTTCCACCTCCCCCCCTCCCCCCTCCCCCCTCCCACTCGCCCGCCCACCCTCCCACGGCCCCACGTAAAGGACAAAAGGATAAAGGATAAAGGGCAAAGGATGGAAGGATGTATGCAAGAGGTTAGCACCCCATGATGACCCCGTCGTACGGCCCGTCGTGGTCGTCCTCGTCGCCGTCGAAGATGTTCGGGACGTCGCCGACGATGCAGAGCGTGCTTGGGTTGTCTTCGCCTGTTCACACCACCATCAGCATCCTCTCTTTAAAAAAACTCCTCTATTCTCTCTCTCGTCTCATCGAGCTCGAGAAAGCGGACAAGAAAACTCGAAACGAAACAGAGAAGAAGGAGGAAAACAGAAGAAGAAGGACACGTACCAAAACAACTCTCCCACACCCCCCCATCCGTGATATGCACCTCGCCCGCCGGGTGATGGAACCCCAAAAAGCGGCCGGGGAGGATGGGCACGATGTCCTCCCTGTTGTTGATGTGCGTGAGTGAGGAGGGGAGGTGCGCGTCGATGTAGGTTGCGAAGGGTTGGTTGCCGACCTGGGGGTGCGTTAGCTTTCTGTTTTCTGCCGATGGATGGAAGAAAGAGGCGGAGGGGGAAGAGAGAACGAGGTGGGGGGAAGGAGGAGGGCAGAGAAGAGGCAGAGGAGCAAGAGAAGAGGAGGGAAAAAAGAGGAGGAAAAGAGAAGAAGACGCACCCTCGGCAAACCATACAACACCGCTTTGAACGCCGTCCCGGCGGGGAGGTGCAAGGGTAGGTAGACTGCGTCGAGGAGGGAGAGGGCTGCGCCTGTTTATGCGCGTGCGTTAGCGGGTGTAGCGGTAGCGAAACGCGCGAGATTTTCAGCGGGAGCGGGGAGAGAAGGAGAAGGGAGAGAGTGGGAGAAGAGAAGGAGGAGAAGAGGGAAGCGTACCGAGGGAATGCCCGACGAGCGTCACGGAGGACGATTTGTGCGCGCTGAGGGCTGTTTGGACTGCGGACAGGATTTGCGGGGCCGTTCTACGCGTCGCGCGTTAGTTTGCGAACACACACCGAGCGAAGCGAAGGAGCGACGAAGGAGGTCGGGGGAAGACGAGGGACGAAGTCGAATGAGGGAAAAGGGAAACAGGAGGAGAGGAGAAAAGAAACGGGACGCACTTGGCCTGCTCCTTCGCGAACCCCGAATGCACCTCCACGTCCGAGCTCACGCCCGGGAAGAGCGTGCTGTCGAGCGAGTCGAGGAAGAAGTCTGCGTCTGTTAGGTCTGCCACGCTATTTCCGCGTTTAGCATGAGCGTGCGTGAGTGTACAAAAAAGAGAAGGAGGGGGGGGACGTACAAGCTGCTCGGATCTGTCCCCTGGTGCGCGACGATGACCGTGTTCAGGCTCGGGTCGAAGCCCACATACCCTACACCCCCATCTCATCCCATCAGTTCTTCATTCCACCAATCCACGCTCCCAGCGCGAAGACTCACAAAACTGCACATCAGTCCCATCCCCCCCACTCGCAACCGGCACAAAAGCAGGGTTCGCCTCGCAGTTCGCGCCGCAGGTCCATGTGAGCGTGCTTGCTGGGGAACAGTAGGCTGTGCTTGCGTAGTGTGTGTAGGGCTTGAAGGAGGCGATTTGGGAGGGGGTTAGGGATGTTATGCTTTGTCTGGGCTGGAGGGGGAATGCGGAGGTGACACAGGCCAGAGAGAGGATGAGGGCGAGCGTGGAGGCCATGGCGGCTGAGGAGGGACGAGGACGGAGGGGACGGGGGAGGACGTGCGCAGTCGCTGTGCGCGAGCTTTATAGTTATAGCAGACTCGGATGACGGAAACGGCGGAGGGACAGGTGTTTATGTTATTGGAAGAGCATGCTGTGCAGGATCCTAGGCAGAGAAGGGTGTCAGGGTCCATATGGGCACGTCCGACGTTTCTTCTCGCGGCTGGGGGTGCGAGAACGCCGTGTACGTATACGTGCGCACCATGACAGTACATTCACATTCAGAAGACTGCGCAACGCCGAGCTCGCCCGTTTGTCTTTCGCCGCGCGTGAACTTTCATGAACCGGCCGATCCTAGACTGAACTGACAGGCGCGGGAGGGGAAACAAGGCTGGTCGGACGGGGATTTGCACAGAGAAGTGACGTGGTGGATGGGGATGGAAGTGGGAACGCGGGCTGCGCTTCTGTGCGTTGTTGTTGGCCCGGAGATCAGGTGTGTACTCACAGGGTGTGTCATGGACTGCATGGCCTGTTTTCAAACGTGGTTAGATGAGAGCAACGGACGACATATGGTGGGGTACGCCAATGAGCAGGGAAGAGGGCGACTGGCGTGGCGTCAGCTCTGAATAGCGTATCAGCTGATGTAGAGCCATTTCGGGAGTAGCAAATAGTGATACGCCGTTGTGGCACGTACGCGCTTTCGACATATACGACGGCGCTACGACGTGCACTCCATGCGGTCGCGTGTGGCGATACAGATATTTTTGGGAGCGCAGGCACGAGTTGGGCGTTGGCGTTGAGGAGAGTACAAAGGGATGCGACGGGTCGGATTGGGTACACACATTGTTATCGATGAACGTGGGTCGTCGTCGGCGTGGGCAGCTTGGAAAACAGCGAGAGAGGGCCGAAGGTGCCGGCATGGACTGAACGCGTAACGTACTGAAGAGGCGCGGCGAAGTGGGCAGGTGACATAGAGTTCGTATGTGGAAACTAAAACAAGCGCGATGATTGTGAGAAGAAACCTTGCACTTGTGTTTGTCGCTGTACAGCGCTGCAGCCGCTATTGCAGTCGGCAACGAGAGGTACAAAAACAAACTTGGCCAATTCGGGCGCACCCTACCACGCCTCAACGGGCAGCGTTCCTGATCTCCCCGAAACTCAGACACAGCTTTCGATTTTCTCAACAGCCCGCGACCGCGACGCGTCTACAAGTCCTGCGTCAAAGGGTGGTGCCGCCGTTTATATGCGATCCGTGTGCATGACCAGGATGATTTTTTTTTTGGGTTTCGAACCGTCTGCGTTTTTGTCTTGGACCTCTGTCAATTTAGGGGTACGGTGGTGAGCGGACCCACCGACGCAACTCAAGACAGGCTACCTGCCGACCGTCTCCACAGTATGCATGTTAGCTTTACAGTACAGTCCTGTTTTGCAGTAAAGAGGTATCTGTTGCTTGCGCTGCGGTTTACTCGATAGTCAGTAGAGCACAAGAAAGGCTACAAGTGAGGTACTCGCATATCGCTTGTATCTGTGGACTACCATATACCGCTCTAGAGATTAGTGAGAATAAGAGGAATTAAAATACATTAGATGCGATGAATGACCTGGGCTTACAGTCGCTTTGGGAGTATTTTTGCCAGAAGAGAAGCGACGATGCGACATAAGACTGGATGAGGAGATAAAACCGGGAAGCCCAAGCAGTATGCCACGAGAGTCATGGCCTGATTGTCTGAAATCATTACCGCCCGTGCTCTACAACGTGATGGACTCTCTGCACAGGTCCAAAGAAACATTCGCATTGTATTTATTGAAGACGTCGGGTTAGCAACTCTACAAAGATGACGGGTAGCACTTCGCTTCGGATCCAACGGAGAGCCACATAAGCAAATGCTGCATGAATGTTGTCGTCACTCTGTTGGTGTGTTAACATGACGGGAGACAGGACATTCAAACATGCTCACCTTCAGTCCATTGTCCACGGGTCCCAGTATACATGAACCAGGGATCCCGTCGTGCACACTGCAGGCAGTTCCATGCGCGGGGGCTGACTGCCGCGTGGAACATCCTCATACACCACATTCGCAACATACTTCTCAAACTCTGATCTCCGTTCTACGAACATCGGAAAATCGTTCTTCCTATACCACGGTCTCCAATCGCGAACGAGCCGCAGCGTCTTGATCGCCCGCCCGTCTGCTTTCCGCCCTGCGAGGAAGTCCACTATCGTGCAATAACTCTCCGCTTTCTGCGTATGCAGCTGCAGCTCCTCAAGCGCAGGGAACAGCTTGCATTCGGTGATTCGCGTCAGCGCGGACCACAGCGTTTCCAAGATGACGAGCTTCTCGACCACGTGCATCGGCTCAAGCTCCTCAAGCTCTTCAAGCATATCGTCGAGGTCACAATCTGACTGCAGCCACAGCTCCTTGACATTGCGTGTATCGACAAAGGCTGCAAGTGTCCGGCCCAGTTTCCGGCCCAGTTTCCGCGTGCGCGTGGCCGCGGTGCCATCTGTCACAATGATGTGGGTGCACGAGACGAAGAGCCTCTTTGCTAAAAACCGGTTGAAGCGAGGGTCATCTCTGGAGTAGATGAGGCCGTAGTCTCGTGCACAGGCATGCAAGACGAGTCTAGGCTCGATTATCCTGTGGAAGAGCATGTCTTGTACGCGAAGGCGATGCAGTGCCGGCATGTCCACGGGCACAACTCCTTCTAGTGCGCTCGTCAGTGTCTGTTCGTCCTCCGCAGTCGGCTCGTTGAGTGGATTCACCACCACGAGGTCCTCCAGTGTATGTGCATTCAACGCTAACACATCCATCAGCCCGCGCGCCAGGTTCGCCATGGATGCGTTGCTGTAGAATTGCACCAGCAGGTGCCGTAGGGTCCGGAACATTCCCACCCGACAGCACATGGGGTTATACATGACTAATGTTTGCAGACGAGGTGCGTGGGCTTCACTCGATAGCGGGGGACCCACAGAAGGCCGCGATGCTGATGTATCGTAGTGAGCTCCCGTTATATCCAGGACCTCTAGCTGGCTGGCGTTTGCAGTCCACAGATGGATCTCGGCGTCGTCGTTCGTGCTTTGAACACGCATTGTCAAGCGTCGGATGTGGTGGGTATGTTTGAGCAGATCTTGTATGAACAACAGTTGGAGTGACGCCGGGGATAAGACTGTGTTGAGCTGCACGTTCAGAGGACAGTTGCCAGATCGCGCGAGTTGCGTTGAGATGAAGGCCCCGTAAGGGTTGTTCCTGTTTCTCAAAAGTGTGCGTGATGACACGTGGATGTCTGTCCACAGCGCAGGAGTCCCGAGCGCGACGTCCCGCCAATGCTGACAGACAAGTGAGGGCGCCGCATGGGCAGCTTGGTATCTTGCCTTCCCTCTACTCTCGTGGTCGCTATCTTCATCCTCGTCGTCATCGTCATCGTCCTCGTTGTCGCGCCTGTCGTTGAGCGTGATCCTGGGATCGGCGGGCATGAGTGCTTCGAAGATAGCGCTGAGGAGTTCTGCGGGTAGTCTGTTGATCGCAGGGTACCGATTGGCCACGCGTCGGACGACAAAGAGGAGCGCACGGATGCGCGCGGTCAGAAAGTCAGGTAGTCGCGCTGGGCCTATCTCTGACTCCGACTCGCGAGAGACGCTGGTTGGGATACAGAATTTGGTCAGGCGGAACGTTATGAAGGGGTATGCGAAGAGGGTCTACTTGCCGACATAGCTCGTAATCGTCGATGCTCAAAAGCCAGTCCAGGGCATCAGACAGGTACTCGAAGCAGCTTTGTACTGTCTTTATGTTGAATTCAAAAGACTTGGCTTGGGGTGCCATCGTAGTTGTGGGCGGCGCTATGGTATGGGAGGAAGAGTGGTCGGCAAAAGCAGGCTTAAAGCCAACCACGCTGCGAACACAGTCACATGACCGCGTCGCTTAATGACAGTGCTTCCCTGGGTATGCAAACAGGCCACCCGCGTCCTTGTAAGCTTAGCACGAAGCGAGGCAATGTTAACAGGGAAGGGTTTGATTTGGAGTCAATGTCGTATAGTGAATCCGTGCCGCCCGAGATATGACCCCCAGAATGGCGATGACAACGTTTGGTGCAAGGGTACTAGGACATGGCTGGCCTTGCATGTCCCTTTACAATAATCGTCAGAAGCACCCTAGACGTTCGTATAGTAGACGTTCCAATGGGCAGTGATGCTTTGACGAGCCGTTTGTAGGCAGGTGAGCTATTGTGTCAGAAAGCAGTTTGGGGAATGCGTTGAGCGTCGAAAGGGTGTTGGCGGGCATGGCGCATCACCGGCGCATCAGTCACGGTGTGACACTGCTGTACCGTGACTAGCTCATCCCTTTACGCGCCGAATCCCTCCGAAGCTTGTCTCGCACGAATTCTTGTCGCAGAGCGCGAGCTGCAGACAATCTGACACAGTCAGGATATATGTTGTATCTTGCTGCTCTGTGATTTAAAGTGCCAAACCCGTTTCTCTTTGGGCAGACAACCTTCCAATTCTGCCGTAATTGAAGTCCAACTCACCCATCACATCTAACGTGTAGTTCAATCCTCGAATCCCGCTCAATTCTGCAGCAGCTCACGATAACCCATCGATAACAACAGTATGTGAAGATCCTAAATGCAGCATCCGTTTATGACTTGCTGACTATTGGATAAACTACGGCGCAGGTGACGGACGCCTTCCTAAAGTATCCCACGGCGTACAACAATCCACATGCACTCAGCACGAGTGCCGTACAAAAATGCTTACCACAAGATAGTGTACGTGCTGTGTCTCATTTACACATCCCGAGAGATTCTCCCGACAATATACATCTATCAGCTGATATAGCACTTCGCTGCCACAGTAGTTCACGGCACCGAAAATACTCGTTACATGTGCGTCCTTACTCTCATTCCAGCCGTGTTTACATATATGCGCGAGTTCTCCGCGCGAAAACATCACACATGTGTCGGCTCCTGTCGTGCAAGCCGTGATTGGTCTGACAACTTGACAGGAAATCCATGCATTTGTTTCTAGCGTGCATACGCGCGCACATCGATATCACTTCTACATGCAAATCCATCCCCGTTCTAGTGGCATAGCTGGCCAGGATCGCCCGCTTCCAATCACGGACCTTCGCGGCAATTCAAATACAAGTGTTGTTCTGCATGCGCTCACCAGCCAAGCTTCCGAACCGAGAATTTCATCGCGTACGCGGTGTTCTCACATTGTTAGGTGCCAGAAGGATAAGCGGACAGCATCATATGCACACTGTCACCTTTCGCTGCTAAGCAGCATGGGCAATCACTCTATCTCTTGGCATACCGAGTTATAAAACCTGTACAACCCGCGATAGCTTCCAAGGCCAGCCGCCTCGCTCGTAGCAGCCCCTGCCTACCCTGTTGATTCCTGTGCCATGGCCTCGAAGCTCGTACTTGCACTCCTCTCGCTCGCCGCCGCGGGAGCGGCACTCCCCCTCGAGCCCCGTGCAAGCATCACCGCGCTCTCGACCTCCCAAATCAGTGCGTTCAAGCCGTACACGCACTACGCAAGCACGGCATACTGCACTCCTGCGAGCACGCTCGCGTGGTCGTGCGGCGCGAACTGCAAGGCGAACCCCGGGTTCGTGCCCGTTGCGAGTGGCGGGGACGGAACGAGTGTACAGTTTTGTGAGTCGGTCGCTGTACTGAAACTGGCCAGGAGAGGGCGTGTGCTGATGTGTCGAGGTAGGGTATGTCGGGTTCGATCCGAGCTTAAAGACGGTTGTTGTTGCGCACCAGGGGACGGATCCTAGCAGCTTGTAAGTAACGCAGCTCGGCAGCGTTGCTGGTTGTACTGACGTGCGCACCCAGCACGGCCGACCTGACAGACGCAGACATCCCACGGAAGAACCTCGACTCCTCGCTCTTTCCCGGCATCAGCTCGTCTGTGGAGGCCCACTCTGGGTTTGCAAATGAACAGGCGAAGTACGCATCATACCCTAGACCCGCCGGTTTCTCCTCCGCTGACGCGTTTGGGTGTATCATAGGACCGCTAAACAGGTTTTGTCTGCCGTGCAGAGCGCACTGTCCGCGCACAAGGCAACGTCAGTCACGCTTGTCGGGCACTCACTCGGTAGGTCCCGTTCTTGAACCATTCAGCTTGAGACCCCAGCTGAGCTTTGGTTGAATTCCAGGCGCGGCTCTCTCCCTGATTGACTCCGTGTACCTGCCTCTGCACCTCCCGTCCGGCACGACTTTCAAGACCGTCCTATACGGTCTCCCCCGGGTAAGCTTCTCCCTCCCTCTCAGCGCCTGCATTGGTGTACCAAACCGTGTATGCAGGTCGGAAACCAAGCGTTTGCAGACTATGTAGACGCGCATCTACATGTCACGCATATCAGCAACAAGAAGGACATTGTGCCCATCGTCCCCGGCCGCTTCCTCGGCTTCCACCACCCCGCGGGAGAGGTGCACATCACCGAGTCGAACGTGTGGGAGTCGTGTCCTGGTGAGCACTTTACCCCTCCTTAAGGAGTTGTGTGAGCTGATTGAGATGGCGGTGCGGTGGGGTACAGGTCAGGACAACACGAGCAGCCTGTGCACGGTCGGGGACGTACCTAACGTGTTTGACGGCAACACCTCGGACCATAGTGGGCCGTATGACGGAATTACGATGGGCTGCTGAGCGGCGGTGTGATTGTTTTCTTTACTCTCGGTATGCATGTAAAATAGGGTATGAGGGATAAGAGATGTCCCAGTCCTCTCGAGCCAAGGCTATGCGAGAAGGAACGGAGAAGGGTCTTTGAATTGATAGACAGGAAATGATAAGCAGTAGTGCTTTGGTAGACATGTCAAGACTAGGGGAGATGTTCTTTCGTAGTATTTTTCCTTGCTGAAATCGACGGAATCCTTGGTGGCTTGACTGTTAGTAGCGTCGCGGTCATGTGTCGATGTCGGTGGAGGACGAAGCGCGCGTGACTGCAAGCTTGCTTTCGCCGTCATCAACAGACATCCACGCTCTTCCCAGTGGCGCACATCATTGCAATGGCACCTCAATTATTTGAATTCAACATGAAGACTATGCAAAACTGTTTGAAGTACTTGTCCAACTCCCTGGATTGGCTTTCGAACCTCGATGACCACGAGTTGTTTCGGCGAGTAACCCGTCATTGCATGCTGCTGCATACCTTTTCTAACGACCGAATTACTTATGCAGTGTTGCTCCGGAGTTCCCAGTGAGCGATCTGTTTTTGCACTGCATCTCTGTTTAGAAGCTAATCACTTGATCTCCGTTCAGGATGGTGTTCTACTTGAGCAACTCCAGTCTCTCATCTTTGCCGTGCGACGTGTCAAAAATCGTTACCCCGTGGTCAACAGATTACCGTTGGAGATTCTAAGTGCCATCTTCGAATCACTTATGCCAGCCTATCGCAGAATCACAATCGACTACTGGTATTGTCAAGGTTACACCCCAGGGGCATACTGCACTGCAATCGCAGCACCCTCGCTTGTCTGTCGCCATTGGCGGAACATTGTCCTCGGAACTCCTGCTCTGTGGACAGACGTAGTTGTATTGTCTAAATTCCTTTCAAAGGGCGGCAATAACCCTCGTGGGGACTTTATCTCTACACAGCTCGTACGATCAGGCAACTGTCTTCTGAACGTGGAGTTTTGCGAATCTTTGTCACCAGCGTCACTTCAATTAACATTCATACAAGATCT
>MU278369.1:0-100549 GCA_022385755.1 Trametopsis cervina | reverse complement strand
ATGGATTAAACGTGAGCATATTCCGTGATCCCGTCTTTCGTCATGTCAACTCACCAACCAAACGATAGTGGTATTCATGCAGCACCTGTTTATGTAGTCCGCCATCGGATACAGCTATCAGTTGTTTTATAGCAGCCCAGCATCTTCAATAAACATACGCATCGAGGGTGTAGCCCTATACCCCAGGCCCGTCAAACATGTGACACCAATTGTGAGACCACTACGATGTGCATGTAATGGTATCTTCATACACAGTACCAGCCAGGTGAGCACCTGCGGGGTAAGCGCTTCACCGAGATGTGAGAGGATTCGAGTAAGTGCGAATTTTCTTTCCGAGTGTACTTCGTGGCCGTCGTACGGTATTGCGAACAACAACCCCGAACGTGGTCCTTTGGGTAGATCTATCACTGGCGATCCTTGACCTGACTGCATGACCCATCAGAATCGGAAGGCTCATTTCAATGACTTAGCCTTCTCGATCCCATTCGAGACCAATCAAGCATCCAGCTAAATGTCTGAGAAGCCCTATTTCGAAATACCTTCATAAGATCACTGTCATGGCTCGAACTAGCTTGAGGACGTAGTCGAAAGACATCCACGGCTCACACGAGATGTTTGTACAACAAGCATATCATTTTCCTGGCCAAGTGCTACCGAGTCCGGCAATGCTTGTGAGGTAGAAAGTACAATGCTAGGACGAGGGAATACAAGATACTCTGACAACGCGATATGCTATTTTTCGAGAGAGAGAAATCAGTCGAGCGATTCCGGTGCTGACACTTTTGCGCGTCCGCTCCCCGCTTAGTAGCACTGGGAGTAGTCTGAAAGAGGAGGTTATGAGTCAGCTGAGGATTCAGATATCTGCGTATGCGGGAAAGGTACTCACAGGGGTTGAGGACGTGGCAGGTGTAGGGCGAGGCGCAGGCGGTGGGGCCGCTGAAGCCAATGCCGCCACACTGTGCCCACTGGGCAGCAGTGCCGGTGGACGAGGTCTGAGTGGGGGGCGCAGAAGACGAGTGGGACGACGACGGGGGGACAGACGACGAGTGGGACGACGAGGAGACAGACGAGGACGACGACGGGCCAGACGGGGTGGCAGGGGTGCCGGTGAAGGTGGAGTTGAGGTCACCCCACTTGATGTTGGAGAAGGTGACGGAGGCAGAGGCGGCCTGGCTCTCGACGGTGGTGGGTACGCCGGACTGGGGGTCGCAAGCGCCACGAGCGACACCGGGCTTGGTGGGGTCGCCGCCGGTGGGGTAGTTGCTGTCGAGCCAGAGCATGCTCGCGGCATGGTCGTCCCAGACGGACATGGAGAGCACCATGCCGGCCTTGAGTGACGTGCCCATGCTCTTGAGGCCACCCTTCGTCGAGAAGTAGTTGGTGTCGCCGAACGCGGTCTTCTGCTGTGCGCAGAACTTGTCGGTGACCGAGTTGACGGGGTCCATTCCGGGGATGTTGACAGCGGAGTTCTGGATAACCTTGCCGTCCTGGACGTAGAGGCGACGGATCTCAGTGAGATCGCCGTTCGAGGTGCCATCGGAGGTGATGAACTGAGTGACGACGGTGAACTTGCGGCTCGTGTCGACGGTCTTGCTCTTGCCGAGGAAGTTCTTGTTGCCCATGCGGTAGGAGTTGAAGTCGCAACCATCCTTGTCGCAAAGACCGCTGTAGCGCTGCGAGTCGTCACCACAGTCGGTGCCCGAGCAACGGGTCTGGCCGGTGGTGGAGCAGGGGTGAGGGGTGTAGGCAGCGGCGGCGTTGTTGGCCTCCCAGATATCCATCTCAGCGCAGCAGGTTCCGTAGTTTCCGGCTCCGGCGTTGGGGTCGCTGGCAGAGCCAGACCAGCCAGCAACGTTGGCCTGTGGGTACAGATAGGTAAGCATTTGAGCGAGGATGATATGCGGAAAGACGTACCTCTCCGTTGATGAACTTGATGTCGTGGGGGCACTGAGAGTCACAGTAACCAGTTCCGTACTTGGCACCAGCCTTGTTGTTGGGGTACTTGGAGAGACCACCATCCTGGTCCATCTGCGACAGGTAGAGAGCACCGTTGAGACCGCAGGGGAGGTTGGACATGTCGACGTCGAAGGTGAACTCCTGGTTCAGGAGCTTGAACATCTGGTAGGCAGTGTCGGTCTGGAGGAGGTAGACACGCGAGCCGACGTTGGATCCAGTCTTGAACTTGATCGTCAAAGCGTTGCCGCTGGTGGTGATACCGTAAGTGCCAGAGTAGTCAGCACCATCGACGGCGCAGTTCTTGGCGCAAGTGACACCGTCGGGGCAGAGGGTGGCATCCCAGGAGTTGCCGGTGTAGCAGTTGGTGTAGCCGGTGGTGGTGTGGAGCCAGCGCCAGTTGGCATCGAGCACGATGGCGGTGTTTTGGTTCGTGCAACCACTCTTGGTGCACACCTGCGAGGGGAGCTTAGGGTGCACTTCAGCAGTGTTGGTGCCGACCTGCTGGCCGTAGACGGCAGCAATGAAGGAGAGAGCGAGGAGGGAAGCTTTGGGGAACATTTTGGGCCTGTGAAGTCAAATACATGAGCTACGTTCGCTCTTAAGTAGAAGGAGAGTTCCTACCTGAGAGCAGGGATACCGAGATTGGAGTTGAGTCGCAACGAACGAGGTCAACTACCTGAAGATGCTGTCAGTGGAATGCGGCGCAACCGGAGAGGCGAATGCTTACAGGAGCTGTCTGGAATGTGGGACTCGAGGAGCTCTGGCTTTTTCCAGCAAAATCGTCGAGGTTTATATACCGCAGGAGCACCAGGCACTCGTCCTCGCTAGCATCACTGGAGAGCGCACTGTGGCACGTCGGGGTAATCATCATCATCAGCAGCGGACAAACCAGACATCAACCATGCGACCTTGAGCCGACAATCTCGAGGGACTTGTTATCGTCAGACGACAACTGTCAGCGAGCGTGGATAGAGCTGTAAAGAGCTGGCGCACCATATACGGCATAAATTGATTGTAATATGCCGACCTCGTGACGACGGCTAGCTGCTCTTTGCCATCGAGAGATCTCGAGGACAAGGATCTGTCGTCAACAGCTAAGTGCATCTATCAACCGCATGCCAAGCCCGCTCAGAAAAAGCCGCAGCCGAAAGGCAATGCTAGTGTGCGTTCCCCGCTTCTCCACCGGGGAAATGCCCCATGGGCTCGACGGGAGGTCGTTCAGGCGGGCTCGCGGTAGAATATCGGGCGGGGCATAGTCCCAGCACGGCGGACCCTGCGGTAAGCCGTCAGGAGGTCTACGCAGGCGAGCTTCTCTTGCGCCGACCGCTGTTGGCAGCAACTTGAACTGGCGGTACGACTTCGGAATGGCTGCAGCCGGGCTTCGTCCACTGCGTCTATGCGCTAACCGAGAAAAATCATATCAGCCCTTGTCAGGCGACCACGACGAGGACGAGGACGAGGAGTAAAGGATTTTACCGAACGCTACCGAGCATCAAGAGCCGCGAGAGTAACGTCCATGGCTTGGGAGTTCTGATGAGAGTCAGGACCAAGTCAGGTGCCCGAGAGCTCCCGAATCAGGTGCCCGGCGGGACGCCACAACGCTATAGGCCAAATAGACCAAAACAGCTGTTTAGTGCGAGGCATCCCGTTGTATCGCACGTGTAGCGCACTTACCATTCGGTGGCTTTTGACAAGACTGCTCTGCGTGCTAGCTGTGGCCATGATCCAGCCCAGGTGGGCGTGTGACCAAGCTGTTACTGTACCCAGCGCTTTGGCGAGAATCACTCGAAGTCCTGACGTCGACGTCCGCGACTCCGGGCATCCGAGGTGTCTACGCATCCGCAACCCCCTGTAACACAAAAGTCTTCAGAAATGTCAAACTATTGAACGAACTATTGACTCGGCCCCGCCAAGTGTCGGCCTGCGGAAACGTCGTACATACAACGTACTCACCATGCACGTTGCTATGTCACGCAGCTCAGCTTCGCATTTCTCCGCGCCAATAATCCGAACACGCCCCACGCCTTTAGCCTTGGATTACCCGCAATACTTTCCCACTCTCTTGAGTGCAGTCAGGTGGGTGCCGACGCAGATGCGAGTGCCGATCGTGATCATCCGCGGGGCTGCTCGTCCGTTTTCGTCCAACAACTTGCTCGGGCTGTGATTCACTGGAAAGCGTCCTACAGGAGGTGTGCAGCATTCCTTCCTCCACTCGAGTACGTCGCCAGTGGGTCCAACCTACGTAGGTCATATATCATGGCGCACTCCTCAGCGGAACGACAGCTATGGCGATACCCAAGTGGGTCCCCTGCTGCATAGAGAATACCCGCGCGGAAGCAACCCAGGTTGCATTCCTCGACGCACTGCTCATAAGGCTGAGCATGAACACACTCGTCTCAAACAACTTGAACACAACACTCACAACTATTCGCAACCATGCAGTATCTCGCCTTCATCTTTACCCTGGCCCTTCTTTTCCAACTGGCTTTCGCTATCCCGGCTTCACCGCCTCCCGTGGCCTACGGCGGAGTGGTGTCGAGAGACCTGCGCAGAGACAGTAAGTATTCATCCAAGGGTAACGAGTACTGTGCTGACCACGTACTGGCAGGATTTGACCGCATATCTCTTGCCCCTGGCTATATATCCCCTGCTAGCCGTAAGAGGCCGGCATCAAGCCCCAACGCGCCCGATGCCAACGGCGAGGACAGCAACATCAGCGCACCGAACTCTACGATCACAAACACTGGTGGTGGGGGCAGTGGGCAGAACGGTGGTAGCAGCACTAGTGAGAGCGTCACAGGTCGGACCCGGCACAACTGGTACATTTATATCTTCTTCAGACTGTACATAACGCTGACTCTGTTTATATAGAATCGCACCGGACGTGTTGGACGTACGCATCTGCCGAGAATCAATGTACAATACTATCCAGACCGTGCCGACTACATGAATTCTATGACGATCTGACAACATATGCTAATTTTAGTTCTCACATGCTGCCTGGGAAGTCCGTCTGACCACGACCGCTGTCCGCCCCCTGCAACTTCGGAGTCTGCGGACTAATTATAGCGCATCTTTAGAATTTGCGCATGTGCAGCGCTGGGAGGAGTGTAGGCCATTGCTATGCAGTCAGGCAGCCAGGTGAACGAGGGAGGGGGCTTGCCGAGATTCTGAGATCAAGTCAATTCAAGAGCGGTACCACGGGACTCCCATGTTGCATCGCGCGCTGATGCAAACTCTGAATGTCTGAATCTCGTTCAGACTGGTCGTGACCGAGTCGGATCAGCTACGTATTGATTCAGTCTCCTGGATATAACCGTTGAATATGGTCGAGACTATAACATGTGGAAGGTTGTGAGAACATAACGGACAACGTCAGGACACAGCATGCACAAAGCGTTACAGCGCATTCGTGCATCAATGTATAACTCGGTATCCTGTGACTCTCCCTGTCTAATTGCACTAAATGCTCGGTGTTTACCTGTTGATGCACGTCCGTCGTAGCCAGACACCTCTTCACAGCACCGGGTAGTTTTTCTGAAGTCACCCTCGGCGGGTATTTGACATTGCTAGAGCTCACAGTTGGTAGCCTTGCTTCGTGGACTTATACGTTGTATAATAGCGTCTTGATCTACAGTTTGCGATGAAAGCCAGGTAGGTTGTTCACAACGACCCGGCAAACGTGCGAAGAGAGTAAAATGTGACATGTCAAGTGATCGTAATGTGATGTGAAAGGGTCATCCGCCATCAGCTCCTGATTTAGCTCCCGCCCGAATTAGGCGCACGCGCTGTTTTCCGATCTCACCTCCTCTTCGACTTCACAGCTACGCCCTATTTGTTTGCAAACAGTACCGTCAACATCTTGGTCACCAGGATTCAACCATGGGGGACTCTGTGTCCAACGCAATACTCACTACTGGCCCAAGTAATTCATTCAGAAGTGAAGACATATGGTATCCAGACGGCAGTATTGTTCTGGTCGCGGGTACGACTGCATATCGCGTCCACACAAGCATTTTGGCCCAGAATTGCGAAGTGTTCAAGAACATGGCAACGATACCGAGACCGTTAGCTGTCGATGAGCCTGATGAGATGTACGAGGACTGCCCCGTCGTACGGTTGCAGGATGAGGCAAGCGACCTTGAACACTTCCTGAAAGCAATGTACAACTTCCGGTGAGTTTCCTGCTGCTGTATATGATGCAGATGTGCTTGAAGGAAAGCAGTTACTTTCGCCCAGATGCTAAAACAACATTTCCCGTTGTTTCCGGCATCCTCCGACTCAGCACGAAGTACATGGCGCATGAACTGCGAAAGCAAGCCATCGACGTCTTGGCTACCGCCTTTCCCGCGGATGATCGCAAGTGGTCATCCCGAAACTTTGCACGGTTAGTGCCGTACTTCCCAGAACAGACGTCTGCGATGATCTCCCTGTGCCTCCAGACTGGAGCTCGAGTTCTCCTGCCAGCCGTGTATTATGCCGCCTCCAAACTACCTCTCGCGGAAGTACTGGCGGATTTGTACACTCTACCCCCTGATATAGCGCAAGACGTATGTACCCAATTCGTGTTAGGCCGAGAGAAGCTACGTCAGGTGGAAGTGAAGAGCATTCTCTCGTTCTTCGAGCCAGACTTCGACCGTCCGATATGCACCGACGCCCACGACACTACCAAGCTGAAAACATACGCCAGCACCGCATTGCTGAGGACTGTCGATCCGGAGCCGTTTCAGGACTGGTGCGCCTCACACGGAGATCTCGTAGGCAGCTTTATTGGGTTGTGTGAAGGTTGCACCGCCTTGATCGAGGACCACATACATCTAGCAAAACGGCACATTTTCTATGAGCTACCGCTGCTATTTGGACTCCCGGAATGGAAGACACTCAAGGCGGAGGCTAAAGGGGATGATTGACCTGCACTGCCCGTATGCCCAGCGACAGGCCGGTCTTGGCCTGATAACGCTTGCACATCTAGAACTAGAAGGTCCGTCGCCAGTCATGTTGCACATCGCTGTATACACACGCATGACCTGAACAACGGCGATTTCCTACAGAATCATTCATAATGCATGTACCGTACTGACCCAGTCTAATGTCAAGGCGATATCTTCCCTCCCATGGGCCAGACCGTGCCAGAGTCTAGACTCCTGACTTAACTCTGAGGCCGTCTGTCACGACGCTCGACATACCACGCCGGTATTACATCCCCATCGGGGCCTGGGACAATCTGACCATGCATCCGCTATATTGATCGCGTGCCGCCGTCTACAGGATCACCCACCTCCTGAGTTCCGCTCAGGTTCAGCCAAATGGCCTGAGGTGCCCGATCTAAGGCCGTGCCTGCGGTCTAGGCGCCCGCGCCGCCTCGGCGATACTGAGCATCGCAAACCGTATTCAGCTCCTGCCACCAGAAGGGGCTGTAACGCATCGCGATAGGTCGGCTCTGGACCCATTATAATGCGACGGTTCGTGCTGTTCACGGGCTTCATTCGTCCCCCTCATCATGCCCCGCACTCACGAGCTGTCTCGACAGATCTGGCACCATGACGGGGACATCGTGCTCGAATGCGACGGCGCTGGGTTCCGCGTGCACATCGACGTCCTCGCGGCACACAGCGTCGTCTTTGGGCATATGGCAGATATGCCCCAGCCACAGTCGTGCGACGCGTGTCCCGGTGCTGGGGTGTACGAGGGGTGTCCGCTCATCGCGCTGCAAGACTCGCCGGCGGACATGGCGTGGTTCCTCGAGGCGACATATCAACTGCAGTGAGCATCCGTTTCATCCGTACAAACGCGTGCATAGCATCTATTTACGTCTCCCACAAAGCTGCTGCGCCGCAGCACCCTCCTTGCCCGTGACTTTTGCGCGCGCGTCAGCCTTATTACGCCTCGGAACGAAGTACGGCGCCGATGCAGTGCGCCGCCGCGCCATCGACATACTCGCGTCTGTGTACCCATGTACGAACGACGCCTGGCTGCGTCGCGATGCGATCCGACAGTTCCCGCCATTCGTGGGCGAACTCGGCGCAACTCTCACGCTCGCCATTGAACATGATGTTCACTCGCTCTTGCCATCCATCTTGTATACCGCTGCGAAACTTCCACCACCAGACGTTATCTCTGAAATACAAGGCCTGGCCCTCCATCCTGAGGAGGTGCGAGGCCTGATCACTCGATACCTCGCGGGTCGCACCGCACTTTGTCGAGCAGAAGCCAACAGTGTTATGGGCTTCCTCACCCCTTATTTTACAAACCCGAAGTGCAAGAATCCGAATCCACATACGGTGAGACCCGTGACCGATGCGGTACCCACTACGGGAACTGACTCAGATATTTCCAGAGTCACTGTGCCGCGAACCCGTTTAAAATCGCGAGATCGACGGCGCTATGCGCGGCATGCTGCCAGTTAATCGAGAAGTCCATAAGGGACGAAGCTGAAGACTTATGGAGGAGGGTACCTGGGATGTTTGGCTTTGCAGACTGGGAGACATTAAAGGCGGCAGACGACCTCAGAGAGTGTCACTGAATTATCCGCCTGGGGGCTTGAGCGTAGTAATGGGCTATAGGTAAATACAATATACAGTCGTAATAGTCGTAACGATACCCCACAACCATCCATCCAAAGAAGCTACCCAAATACAAATCAACAGTAGAGAATATATTGCTACATGTAAACCATTAAATCAACAAAATGATTCCACCAGCGGGATAGGATAGAATAGAGTGTTTGTGTTGGTGCCGCTGCCGAAGGCCGGCTCAGTTGAAGGACTCGTTCCCCGGGGTGAGCAAGAATGCCTGGCGGTGCGAAGAACCAGCTTTGGGCACCGGCGTGGGCGTCATGGGCGAGGAAGGCGTGCCGATAGGCTTCGTATACGCCGGCTGTGGGAACGGAACACTGATCAACGGCTGTGAGAAGATAACCCTCTTCAACGTTGGCCTGACATGCCGGGGGGCGAGGGGCAGGCGTGCCGTGCTGTCCTGGAGGAACGGAAGCAGCGCTGGCGAGCTTGGCCGCACTGGTACTGGCTGTGCGCTCGGAAGCGGAAGCGGAAGTACAGCCTGCGCCGGTGCGTTCGCGTTCGGGGCCTTCGTTGATAGGGTGTCGACGAACCGTGCGAGGTACCTGTCGTTCATGATTGCCATCGCGCCGAGCTGCTCTTGCAGCGTGATAACCTTCTTGCGCAGGGATATCTCGTACTCGCTCGGCTCCTTCGCCATCACGCCAACGTCAGCGGTGCTCGGTGTCGGTGCGTCGTCGGATGTGTCCACAGAGCACGATGCGTATTGCTTGGGCTCCTGTTCTTCTACGACTTCGGGCTCAGGTTCGAGATCGGCCTCGGGTTCTTCGGTTTGGGTCGCCATTTCGATCATCAGACGAATAGGCACAGCAGACGCAGGTGCAGACGCAGACTCAGTATCAAGGTGCGCAGAGATCCCAAGTCCCGTCGAGGTGTCTTCAGCCAGCAGAACCATAGACGATCCAGATGCCGAAGGCTCAGACACTTCCTCGATGCGAGCAAGCGGGCCCTCTGGGCCCTCGATCGTCGGTTCCGCCGAGTACTCAAACGCGCGGAGGATGCTTTGCACTTCGGCGGTACGACGACTCAGGATCAGGTTCAGACGCCAGAGGAACATGAGGCCAGTGAGCAGTCGCCGTGTCGTCAAGTTGAACCGGTGCTTCGTAATCAGCAGCACAGACTTGTACTTCCTCGCAGCTTTGTCGCGGTTCTCGACGGACCTGACGTAAAGAGACTGCCAGTGTGCTGAGATCCGTTGCTGTTCCTGTGTGCTGAGATGCGCAGCCTGCAGTTGGACGAGAACTTCGCGATTGATTTCGTGCTGGCGGAGCAGGCGACGTTGAGCTGCGATCTTCGTAGCAGAGAGGATCCTCCATTGGGCGAGCAGCGTGAGCCTCGATCGCACGATAGGAGCAAGTCTGTCGCCAAGTATCAGAGCGAAGCGACGCAGGAAGAGCAGAGTCAGCAGCAGAGAGCGAACAGTGGCTTTGTGTTTCTTTTGCCGGACCCAGAGTTTGTTGGACAGAACGTTGTGATCATCGCGGGCCTCGTTGAGTTCCGACTTCTGACGGACGACCAGTGCCTGCGAGCTCTTCACCTTGCATGCCAAAGTCTGTTTTTCCAATTCGACGCCACGCAGCCTGTAAATGAGCTCGTCTTGCGCTCTCAAGGTAGCACCGATGCCGACTTCCAAGTGCGCGATACGCCCTCTGGCTTCGTCCACGGTCTTCTCCGCTTCAGCCCGCTCTTGATCGAGCATTAGAAGCAGCTGAAGTCGTTGACGCGAGGCTTCTGCATACTCCATATCTCGTGTACGAAGCTTCCCATCGAGTTGCTCATGAGCCTTCGTCCACTGTTCCAAGGACTGGCGAAGACGTAAATCCAAGTCTGCATTCTGCCGGCGCAACCGGGCCAGTTCGGTTTTGGCACGTAAAAGTTCGATCTGCCGACGTGCTGGCGAAGCGTCCTGGGCGCTGGGTGTGGTCGGTAGAACGGCTGGCCCGGCCGCTTGCTGTTGAAGTATCGCTTGAAGTTCTTCGGTGGTCTGCAGTGACAGTGCCTAGACAGACTCATAGGATAAGCGCGAAAGTCTGCTTTATGAGGCATGAGTTCGCCGTACCTGTAGGCGTGTCTGGACGCGTGTACGCCACGATACGACGGCCTTGTTTGACAGTTTACCAGTATAGTATGTACATTCCTCCGCGGTCCGAAGCAGTGAGTTTAGCACCTCCAGGGTAAAGTTTAACAGACTGCGAACGATGCGGGACTTTCCTAAGGACGTTGCAGATATCTAGAATAGTCATACATGTCAGACCAATGCGGTAAGAGAGTGCGCGATCGCGAGACTGACCGGCATCGGATACACCTCCTCGTACGTGCATAGACACACGACGAGGAGCGAGAAAGAGAGGGTTTCCACAATCATGGCGGGTATGCGACCGTAGCGGCCTCGTGATATTAAAGAAAGTCAATAAATACGCCAGAGGAGAGATGAAAAAGAGAGTGTAAGGAGTGGATGGTGGCGGTAGTGAACAACCCGAACAGCAGAGGCGACTGGGAAGACGTTCAACACTTGCGAGGGGTGCGTCACGTGCGGTACCGTTAAACGGGGCTGCGTCATCTCCCGATTCTATCTCGAAACATACTCGCAGCAAGTTGGCGATCAGCGACAATTACAGATGGAATGCTGTTCGCCATTGAAAACTTCCATACGTTGCGCGATGATTGAATCTTGCCGTACTGTCCCCGGAGCATGCATGCACGGTACACACCGTGCAATGTTTCAACTCTGGAATCGAATAGTAACCTGATTAGGAAGGTATTGTGGATCCACGGCCGCCGCGATGAAACAAATGAAACTGCGAGACAGGGCATGGTGACGGAGCGCGGTGCGATGCATGAATAATCCGTGCTTCTGGTAAGCTGACTGACCAGCGAGGAGGTTGGTTTCCCACCCAATGTCATGTTTGAACCGTGTCAGAGGCCAGGGGCTGAATTTCGCTCTGGGACTGAGAAACATGTTGCCCATTTCCAACAAACAAGAACCAGGATATTCCGTAACCTAGCTTTGGCAGCAGCGCTGCGATCTTGGCGGGTTACTGGCCATTGGCTGGATATGTCAACCGCCGATAGCACATAAATCAAGGGCGATGAAGGATTTGGAGACCATCACCTATAAACATCACAGCGATATGATCAGAGATACAGTCGGTCTAAGCGTCAGGGTCATAGAGAGTGTATACACTGTTGAGCAGTGGCTCATCTTCCCAATCGACCATGGTAGCGGCTCGAACAAAGGTTCATCGACGAGATTGGCCTGGAGTGAATAGTGAATATGCAAATAATTATTTTGAATAACATAACCTCGTTTCGGCCTCCGCTCCGCACCGTGCCGCAAACCACGACCACGCCGTTGACTGGAGGTAAGTGCATGAATTCGAGAATGGGGTGGCTGCATTGTCTAGCCGCAGCCCCCAGAGGCCCGCATGCACACCTGCATGAACGTCTAGCCGCAGCTCTAACGGCGTTCATAAAGAGAGCCTCTTGCTGAGTCCGTCGCCCTCCCCAGATCTGCAGCCATCGCGAACCCTGGTTGGATTCCAATTCACGGCAAGTTCACACTCTGAACTCTCCTTGACACTGGATGGCTCCGTATTACGAAACCGCGAAGGTATGGACCGGCCGTTCTTCACGATCTGTTGCGACAGACACAAGCTCACGGACGCGTTTTCCCCTCCCGTGACAGTCCTTTGCGGACGTTGAGGTCACCAATGACGGCGTGAACACCGCTTCGTTCCTGCATGCCTCGGACGATTTTGTCAACATGTTCGGTGAGCCGGCTTTCCTCTGACAAAGCCGCCGGGCAGCAGCCACCGTTCACACAGCGTTCACACCCATTTCGCCCTCGCTTGTTTTTGCTGCAGACCTGCTGGGGACGGGTGTATTCAGTTTCGTCCAGACGGACCTGAGGAGTAACATCGCGGTAAGCCTGCGTTCTCACGTCTGCTCCCAACGTCACGCGGCTGACTGACGGGCGACGATGAGCAGGGCGTTCGAGCCCGCTACGAGCACAAGTCTGGCCAGTCGAGCACGCTAGAACAGCTCGTCGTGCAGGAAGTGCTGGAGGGCCAGCGGCAGGCAACCGCCTGCCTCGTTCGTCTCGTGCGGTAGGTGTTGGTCTGATTTCCTGTTGAGGATATGTCCCTGCGCCCCAGACCGTAATCTGAGCTCTGATGTTTCCGCCGTTCTATCAAGCGGTCTTCTGTTTACGTGTCAGGCCCTCCAGAACATGCAACAAGACAGAAGTGTGGAATTGCATGTGTGCTTCAGACGCTCGTACGACACCGTACTCAAACATCATCATTCCTTCATTGTTCGTTCTGTTGTCACGGTGCGTCTCCCATACTGTAAGCCCATTCGTCGGTGATTGTGCTCATATGAATGTGCCCATCATATCCGCTTTGTCAATGCTCGTTGCCCTCGGCCCACCCATCCGTCCGTCTTTGGTGCTCAGGTTGCTATAAGAGCGGTCCCCCATCGCCACGACTTTTACAACCGTCTCGCGCAGGGCACGTCGCACGACATATTCGACGCCGAGCTAGTAAAGTGGTTGGCCGGGCTGGACGCAATCGTGGCTCGTCTGCGGAGTTTCCTCGAACAGAACAACTATGGCAAAGTCTGACTGATGGGGCTATCGATCTGTTGCCAGACCTGTCCCCAGGCCTCCGTCTCGGCGATGCTGTCCATCTCACACCTTCCGGGGAACTCGATGCTCCTTCTGCGGTTGAATTGGCAGGATAGCCAGGCAAGCACCAGAAGGACATTGCCAGTGTCTCGAGCGAACATGCGACAAGATGCGCCGTTGTATTTAGATACCAGCCTTTGATACCCACGGTCGCTGTAATTTATATATAAGATGTTCCAGTTTATCGGCGCGCTCGGTGCGACACTAATGAAACAAGGTTTGCAATAAACTGACAACGAGGCATGTTCTGAGGGAGTCGTCTTTGCAAATGGGGCTGTATTGGTGGATCATCAGCGATAGTATCTGCCTCAAGACATGATATCCAAAACTCAGCAGAGGAAGTGGTTCATTAAAGAAACTTTAGACCACTGATGAGGACATGTACAGATGCTGGCCCTTGGATTCCAGCAACATCCATACCGAGTTGGGACCTGTTCGGCTCTACATACGTGCGACACTCGACTGCGTATGTCAGAAGACATCTGTGCACTTGCCTTTTGATACGGGGTGTCCGTCCAGCGGAATTTCTCTGACCGGATACGCGTCTCTCTCTATGGCTATGGCAATCAACATGCACGCACGGGGCTGCCGGAGATCCCTGCATAAGGCATGCTTCCTTGTCGCCGGCGGCGATGTCAGCATCGACTGTCAGTATCGACTGTCAGTAACCTTTGCAAGCTTACATGGTGCTGTGTTATCCAACTCCAGCCGTTGCAACATTGATTCAGAGAACATACCCGGAGCAATCGGTGGGCCTCGCGCAGAAAGGGCAACCATCAAACATGAAACACCAGCGGAATGCACAGATCCAACGCACCAGCCCCGACTAAATATGTGAGAGAAAGAAGGGCGGCGGGGATGGCGAAAGGCGAAATATGGCAAGGAATGTCAACGGAGGATGTTCGACAGAACTACGCTGAAAGAGGCAGCCCCGTACCGTGTCAGAGCTCAGAGCCTGGGTAGCGTTCAGATGACAAACGGCTTCCAAATACGACCTTGACATATCAGAGAACGTTGGTTTTTTATATCATGGCCGTGTGGGTTTGATGGGTTCCTAGAGGAGACTAGCTGGCAGGGCACTGTGGGAGGTCTGGGCTGCGGGAACGGTGTAGGTTCGACTGGAGAGATTTACATCCCGGGGACATATCTAGAACATATGGGCACGAGATGCAGGTCGCTGTGTTTGGCGATGAGATGTGCGTTGGCTGGAATGGAGACACGATGCGAGATGTGTGAGCGGTCGGATTTAGAGGAATGAGCCTTCCAAAACCGGCGTAGGCGCGTCGAGATTATGTTTTTTTGAATTCCGGAGTCGAAAATGCTAATTTGACAATCTCTATTCGGATGTTTCGCTTCTCTTTCTCCCTCAGACTCCAGCCAGTGAACTTATAAAGGTCACGCCCTGGTTCTGTCAGCAGCTTTCTCCCCTGCCTACCACCTCCACCTCCGCGCATCCTACCACGATTGGAGCTGCTGCCAACCCCGTGGGACCTATTCTATAACGGAGGACATGTGCTGAACGCATTCTTATGGAACACAAGTGCGTACTTAGTAATAATCTCAGGAGGCCCTGATACGAGCCCGTGTTGTGGTGCAGGTTTCACGCCTCGGAGCCAGCTTTCCGCATCATGAGCCCCCAAGTCTCCACGTACGTATTATTGCGCGCATCCACTGGTGGCCTCGGCCACTCATGCGTATTTCAGTGTACCCCAGAAACGCAAGTCGCCGACGGACGACGAGGACCTTGACCGACGCACACACACCTCTGCACCTTCACCAGGCGAATCGCGCCCCTCAGAGGAACCCAGCGACCCCCGCCTCCCTCCCAACGAATACAAGACCGGACGAGTGACCTGCGAGGATTGCGGGAAACGGGTGTCGTTCAGAGATGACGTTACGGGTGGATTCACGGTGAAGCACTGGGATCTTCATCGGCAGGAATGGTAAGTTGATTTCCCGCCCGTGGGGTAACGCTCCTACCGCTCCTGCGCTCCTCATTCTAACCAACTCGATTTCCCGTTTGCGTGTCCGCACCACCAAGCAGCCCGAACGCAGCCCAGCCGATCACGACCGTCGCGGACCCCGTCATGTACACGCCTGAGACGCGAGGCGAGCCGACCGTGCCCACCGTCAAGCGGCGGCGCGCGAAGAGGACGGAGGAGGAGCGGATCGAGTACCTGCGCTCGGACCCGTACGTCGCCAAGTTCGAGGCGTACCGCGTCCTGTGTGCGTCGTGCGACAAGTGGATCCGCCTCCGGCCCAACTCGACGTACTGCTCGATCCCGTGGGACGCGCACCGCAAGAGCTGTCTGTCGAAGAAGGCGTGAGTAGATTTTCGCCGCTGTGCACGGATCCCCAGACGTTGATTCACATGATATGATAGCGCCAAGATCTCGTCCTCGGACGATCGCAGCAACCTGTTCTCTACCGACCCACAAGTGCGCGAGTTCGACGGACAGCGCGTGCACTGCAAGAGCTGCGACACCTGGGTGGCCGTCGCGCACGACGATAACGCAGTGGCCCTCCAGACATGGTTGACCCATCGCAAAGCGTGCCTGCAGAACCGCGAAACGCCGGCACCCACACACCATTCCAAGTGAGTGCCTGTGAGGGCTTCTCTGGACGTCCTCCGCTGATACACCAAGCCAGAGCGAGCATTCCGTCTGCCAACAGCGTGCCTCCGCCCTCGAAGCATCTGATGGCCCTCGTCTCGGCCTCTTCCATGCCCGCCGCCCCCGTCCCTGCCAGCCACCGCCCGCCTATCAGCCGCCACACGACCGGCTCGACGACGTCGACGACGTTCAAGGACCTCACGCCGAGCAACTTTGCGCCGTCGCAGGAGTCGAGAAGACGCAATGCGGAACAGCGCGCTGCGAGCTTGCGCGCGGACCCGTTGCTGCGCGATGTGGAGGCGAATCGGGTGTTCTGCTCGATGTGCGAGAAGTGGGTGCAGTTGAGGCAGGACAGCTCGTTCTGCGCGTATCCCTGGGTCCAGCACCGAGGGAAGTGCATGAAGCGACAGTACGTCTTTCGGTGGTAGGATAGAAACGCTCAGAGCTAACGCACATGCAGAGAACGCCGCGCGCAGAAGGCCGCCGACCTTGCAGAGTACCGTGCACAGATGGAAGCGCTCCGACAAGAAGAGCAGCAGGCCAGCCACATCGACGAGCTAGAGTCAGAAGAGAGCACGTCCGATTCTGGTGCTGGGTCCGGTCGGGAAGATGTCAAGAGTATGATAAGAGCTCGTAGACGAGCACGGAAGCGCGAGGCAAGAGAGATGGCGGAGGCTGAGAGGCTAAAGCGGGTGGAGGCGCGGCGTCAGTTGCTGCGGCAGAAGGAGGCGGCGCTGATGAACTGCTCCGACGAGGACGCAGAGGGCGAGTCGGACGATGCGGAGGAGGGCGTGAGGTTCAGCGATTTGGAGTCTCCCTCTGGACGGTATGTCGTTCGATACTGTATTGCGCCAGTTAGGCTGACGGTGGATGGATGGGCAGGTTGGAGTTTGTGTCGGGCTCGACACGGTATTTATTCAAGACGACGTACAGCCAGACGGACGAGCTCACGATCGCGGCGCTGGTGACGTACCTGAACGCGGCGGTGCCGCCTGACAAGCATGAAGACTTCGACACGACAGAGGTCATCAAGGCCGCCACTACGTTGCGGGACCGCGGCGAGTTCGTGTTCGAGGGCGACGTGCTGAGGCTGCCTTGATGTTGATGCCTCGCTCGCTATACGGCGGGACACGGACAAGGACTCGAACCCCTCCTCTCATATTGCACGGACGTTCGTGGCCGCTCGCATATCCTGCTTCTCTGTTTTCTCTTGCTACATTTCTCACTTTTCCTCTCTGTCGCTCAACTCGCTGTCGTATCTTTTCTTTTTCTCTCCCTTGTGCATCGAACATTGGCACCTGCATCATACAGCTCATCCTGCATCTCATTGATAGCTATATCCATACACGCATTGTCTCACTCCCCCTGTCTCTCCGCGTCTCTTTCTCTCGCCCCATACTCATCACGCTGAATTCTTGCAACCATTTCCCACACGCCCCCTCCCTCTGCCCTGCTCTTCTTGCTCCGATTCACGGGTGTTCCGCGCTGTCATATTTGTGTCTATATGGTGTCTCTCCACCTCCTTGCCCCCTCACGGCCCCCATATTTTTAACCATATCGTTATCCCCTTCATTCACCTATACACGCATTTGTTCTCTCTTACTCATGCTTTTTGTTCATCCTCAGTCAGTCATACACCCGCTTCGAACGTTGGTCACTGTCTCCTTGTTGTATACATACGTCGATAGCCCTGGGCCCCACTACAGGCTGTCATCCATAGGTGATTGGTCCAGATCTGCATATATCATGTGTTCCTTGCAACTGGCGGGATATCAGTCTGTTCACGATATCTGTCTGTTCACCATGACCGTTGCTAGTAAGTTCTGCCTATCGCAGCTGGTATGATTGTTTTACTTTCGCGGCACTGGTCTTTGTATCTAACAGCCAGGTTGCCCATTTAACTTTGATAACGAACAAGGAGTTTGTCAGCGCAATGGGTTAACTTGGTGCCGGTGCCAGTCCAGCAGATTTATCAGCACGACTTACCCATGCCTCCACGCGGCTTCTCTCATATGTAGCGGTGTCAGTGAAAAGCCTTACAGTGATATATTTTTCTATCTAGGTTTCAGCAGGAATCAAGCTCTTCAATTTTCTCAGATCATTGCTTACGGCGACGGTGGCCGTTATTTGTTTCTATCATACCTTCCTAAACGGGGTTATATCGGACGACAATCACGTGGTCCACATACCCTAACGCAAAGCCCGACGTCGTGCCGCTTGGAGCAGTGCCACCAACCGCCATCCTGAGTTCCAGTCCTCTATCGTCTCGCCGGTCTGCCACTTTAATGTCGAGGGTGTATGCGGACATCAACGCGAGGCAAGGCCCGTCGTGGTGGGACTATGGTGCGTGCCGCGGTGCAGATTCATCCCCGCGAACGCACGCTAACAATTGTTTGTGCTCTCACGAATCGCGATGGTGTAGAACACACGCATATCGACTGGAACGTGCCTGACAATTATGAGATTATGCATAGGGTCGGTGGGGGACGATACTCTGAGGTACGCATGCGATTTGTGCGGGCTGCGCCTGGATGCGAATGTAAGAGGGTTTATGCTCCTGTCTTTAGGTGTTTCGAGGGGTGGACATGACCACCGAGGACGCATGCATAATCAAGGTATTGAAGCCGGTCGCCAAGAGGAAGATCAAGCGTGAGATCAAGATCTTGCGCAACCTCACCGGGGGACCGAATATTGTTGGCCTACTGGACGTCGTGCACGACCCGCCCTCGCGCTCTAATAGTCTGATCATGGAGTATGTGGAAAACACAGATTGGAAGGATCTTTACCAGACGTTTACCGAGCTTGAGATCAAGCATTATGTCTTCCAACTGTTGACGGTGCGTTGTTCATAGAAAGTCGTCGCCGTGGCGCTCAATGCAGGAAACAGGCACTCGACTTTGTGCATTCTCGTGGAATAATGCACCGCGATGTCAAGCCCGCAAACGTGATGTACGACCGTCAACACCGCAAGGTATGCCATTTGCATTGAATCAATGTTCGATACTGATGCAGCCACATCCGCAGCTTCGTCTTATTGACTGGGGCCTGGCAGAGTTCTACCACCCTGGAACAGAGTACCACATACGCGTTGGCTCTCGATACTACAAGGCACCAGAACTGCTCACGGACGACCAAAAATACGACTACAGCCTGGACCAATGGAGCGTTGGGTGTATGCTCGCCTCGCTGGTACGTCGGACGGTATACCGTTAGTAAGGGGTGTACTCATTACGTGGACCAGATATTCAAGCGGGAGCATTTCTTCCGCGGCAAGGACAACGAGGACCAGTTGTTCCGCATCGTGAAAGTTCTGGGCACGGAGGCGTTTCAACGCTATCTGCAGAAGTTCGATCTGCACATCCGCGTCAGTAACACCGCGTTGTTAGAGAGGTGAGGCGTACACGCATAATTAAACTTTTTTTCTCGTACTGAATACGATGCAATGTGACAGCCTCCCGAAGCAGCCGTGGATGAAGTTCGCGAATGCCGAGAACAGACCGAATGTTTCCCCCGAAGGCATAGATCTGCTCGATAGGCTGTTGCGGTACGACCACTATGAGCGGTTCACTGCCGCGGAATCAATGGGTCACGCGTATTTCAGTAAGTGCTTTGCCAAACGCGCATATTACACGCCATGAGAGTTTGTAATGCTCCATTGCTAATTATACCCTACAGACATTGTACGCCTTGGCGATGCCACCAAGGCTGCCGAAGCCGTCAGCGACTCTGGCTTCTGCTCAACATAGTACGGCGGCCAAAGCCGTCGTGGAACGTGTTATGTGACTTATGGATTGCGACCTTGATACCCACCGAACCCGAGACTATGCATGCATGCCAGCCGGATCTGCCACACATGCAGCGTCAAGCTCCAACTCCGCCGACGATCCTCGTAACTTGCTATGTGCATTCGCACGTAATTGGTATGCCATCGGACGATCAGGAAGCATATTTCCATAACAAGACGGGAGGCCCAGTAGACATGGTCCCGTACTAATTGGCGGCGAGATAGAGGGCGGGAAAACGTGCTATTCGCTTTATTATTTGTTGCGTCTCGCTATTCTCATGTGTCTTTAACTGTCTAACGTAATGTCGAGTTTGCATTGTTCGTTTGTTGATACCCCAGGATGTTAAGCTCCCTTAGAAACCCTACAGCCGTGATACTTAACGATCCCAGATATTGGTTGCATTGTGACCGCACTTCCAACCGGCGGTGAGCATGTAGGTCGCAAGATGCAAAGGTCTCATTTCCGAAGTTACAGTTGTCTTACATGTTTGTATGGAACGCCCAGGGAAAGCGGCCAATGCCAAGCCTACAACATGAAGCTGTCACATATACTGGAACCTGTGGGGACTAGGCGAGTCTCGACCGCCGGAATCCTCTGCAAAGCACAGATGTAAAGCGGTGCTTGCTGAGATCTCCGAATGGGATACTGTAGCATAAAGTGTATTTCCACCCCGCAGTTGTATCGTGTGTACGCCAACATCCCGTTGCATACTGGGCCAATTCGGTGAACCGCTACGAGTTGATGCGCTGACAGGGTTATCAACGAGAACAGATATATAATGGTATCCACGTAATTAAAGCGGTTAAGTTGTACTCCTTTGTCATTGCTACCTGACTCCTGCGGCGTTTGTGGTCATTCTCAGATGATTGGGACAGAAAGCCAACATTGGATGGACGAACGGAACGATTCCGACCGGTGAGCGCCTCGGTGTGCGGATCCTTCATGAAGTGCAATTGCACGAATATAGAATACCGCAGCAGGTCTGGAAGGACATTACGGGATGAGCAGAGCCACTTTGTGCTTATTGGTTCTGTTGGTGGTCGTTGACAACGGGGCACAGCATGTGCGTGAACGCGTCGGAACCGATGGTTGGCTACGGACGCCGGGCGTCCTGCTCAAGGCGGGATCTCGATGTGCACGAGCAGAGAGATCTGAGCCCCTTTGGTTGAGATTCAGCCATTGACAAAGCCTGATCGGCGCAGGGCAGTCAGTGATAAACGGGGACCTTCCGCAGCGGTTTAACAAACGCTAAAATAAGTAGACGGTATTCAACGACGTTTATGCGACTCTCCCTCTTCCGGTAACAACCATCTTTACTTCCACCGTCCATGCCACCAGATACGACGAAAGCGAGCTCAAGTCAGAAACGCAAGCAGCAGCGCAAGGACAACGATGACGACGCCTTCAACAGCACCCAGGCGAGGGAAATCGAGCTAAAACGCAGCAGAGGCGAAATCTCGTGCGCCGAGTGCCGTAGGTGCGGTTGATCGCACCTGTCTCATCCACGCTATACTCATTCCAAGCTCGTCTCCCTCCCAATCCGCTGCAGGCTGAAGGCGAGCTTCCTACTCTGTCCATCGCCTACCCCAGGCGTTTCTCACTCCCGCTTTGTCGCCTAGATTCGATGTGACAAGTCCATCCCGTGCAAATCATGCCAGGTACTTCGATCGGCGGTCCCGCCATCCTTAAGTTGGCAGTATACTAACCAGGCAATCCCATCAGCGCCGAGGATGTGCTGCACTTTGTCCAAATGGTGCGCAATTGTGGGCTTTGACGTCGAATACCTGCTGATTTCGAGTGTAGGGAGTCTAGCTACTGGGCAGGGGACTCGGTATGCATTGATCAGTGGCCCTTACCCGTGAAGACCATCACTGACCGTTCTTGCATATTTAAAGGTTCGTACTGGCAGCAACCGAGCACCTGCACAAACGAATAGCCAAAATGAAAGAAAGGATACGACAGCTCGAGGACGCTCTCGCCATCCTCCACGCCAAAGGGTCCAATGACCCCCATCCACTTCTTCGCGATGATCTAGTCGCCGTCGATAATGCGGAAGTAGACTTCGAAGAAGATCCCCAGACTCACGCCCCCGTCCAGCCTTCGGATGTGATTGATGCATTTGGCACGTTATCAGTATCTGAACACGGCATCTCTCGCTTCTTTGGTCCCACTGGTGGCACAGAGGTAAGAGGTCACCTTTTCTTTACCATTACAGCATGTGCTGACATCGTTAACGGTACCATAGTATCTCCTTTCTGTGCGTATGAATCCTATTTGATTTCGCTGGGTTCTATGTCTGACGTCGTCCATAGAATTCTGAAAATGTATCATCGCCGTCCTCGCCTTCCATTGGCACACGCTCCCCAGAATCCGCACGAGATTCGATGACGCCTCCAGTGGCAGGCGAGCTGACGCAGTTCTCCGCTTCATTTCCGTTCACCCCCATCGGTCCAACAGAGGAAGTGTACCAGATGATTGTGGCCTACCTTCCTCCGTACGAACGCGCCCTCTACCTCGCGGAAAACTACTTCGAGGGCGCAGGCTGGCTTTTCCGGGGCCTCACACGGCAACAGCTGATAGATGAGATGCTTCCGTTCATCTACAAGCGGCCGATGGTATTGCAAGACGAATCGTCTTCGCCTGACTATTCGGGGCCACACGATATTGCGGTTATATTCCTCGCATTCGCGCTGGGAACGCTCGTAGATCGTGAAACCCAAACAGTTTATGATGGAGAAGGGGAACACTATCACCACTTGGCAAGAGCAGCTTTATGTCTGCAGCCCGTGTTGGAGAAGCCGTCCGTTGTGACGATCCAGGCTTTGCGTATGCTCAGCAGTTACATTGCCATGGCTGGGACAGAGCGCGAGCTATCTACAGAGACAACCTGGTCCCTCATGATTTTGGCCTCACAGCTCGCACAAAGTGTACGTAACATTCTCGTCCCGATCATCGCGTCTGGGAGAAACTAACTTTTGCCTATTTGATGTATTTGACACTCACAGATAGGACTGCGTAAGTCCCATTTTTGTCTTACTATGCCCACGGGAATTTGACCACCCTCACTAGACCGAGACAGCGCACGCTGGGGACTGAAGGAAACTGATGTGCAACGACGACGGATTCTATTTTGGGATCTGTTCATCAGTGATGCGTGGCAGGTCCGATCTGTCCTGACAGTCTTCAATACCTATCCTGACCTCTTGCATTGCAGAGTCTCGCTACAGGCAGACCACCGGCATTCTCCCGGGACTTTATCGACTGTAAATACCCAGGGGCCCCGGTTGCGGCTCTCGATGGAGGTGCGAACCAGTCAGAAGACGACGGAGCGGATTCGCACGCAGAATGTATGTTCAAATTCCCATAACAAATTGATAAACACTGATCCGATTTGTGTTCAGTCGCAAATTGGGGATGCAAATTTGCCTTCCAGTGTGTCTCAGAGGTCGCGCAGCGCGCTCTAGCGCCAGAGGCTCCCACCTATGCAACGATCATGGAACTCGACCGGAAAGTGCGCGAGTACTCTATTCCGCCAGAGGTGACCACCGCGGTAGAGGATATGTTGTCGAGCTCTACCGATGAGGAGATACCGCTCTCCATCTCGATGGAGCGGTTCGTTCTGTCCAACTGTCGTGAAGTCGGTGAGTGGCCGTGCATATCTATCTCCTTTCGATCTGCAGTATGGAAGCTCACGGCCACCCTGTGTATATTCACTTCTCCCAGTTCTGCTGTGGATACACCGAAGCTTCTTTGCCCAGGCGATTATAGATCATCCTACGAACCCGGTCCGCAGCACATACGCGCACTCGTTCTTGGCGGCGTACCGTGCCTCTGTTACCATCCTCACCACCATCAAGAACCAGTTCGCAGCACACCCTATTATATGCTCGCGCTTCTGGCTTATTTGGACGTACGCGTTCTCGGCCGCTGTCAGTGGGCTTCCTGCATATATCGAAGCTGTGCGCCACTGATGCCTCTATATTTGCAGGTCGTATTTGGGACTGTTGTCACGAGAGGACCCAGATCTCCGTTAGCTCCTTCGGCTATAGCGCAGCTCGACACAGCATGTGAGCTGTTCGCGAAGGCGTCGAAGCTCAGTCGCCGTGCTGCAAAAGCTCTGGTTTGTCACTGCATCCTTTCGTTGCCAGAACTCTCACTCACTGGAATATTTCTAGCCGATGCTGAACAGACTAAGCGAGAAGGCGCGAGCGGCCCTGGCAGCCGCAAGAAGTGACCCCACGAAAGAGGGTGCGCAATGGACCGTCAAGGTGGAGGAGGAAGACGAGCTGGAGATCTTCGCGGGGAGAACGCGACTGGTGGCCACGCATGGATCAAACAAAACCTCGCCGTCGCCGCTTGCGCGTGGCAGTCCTGAACCGTCTCATCGAGGAGCTGTGGAACAACCTCCTGTGTTCGAGCCACACCAGCGCCAGGAATCGCATCCGCAGGAGCAGCATATGGTTCCACAAATGCACCCTTCCATGGTGGCGCAGCCGCCGATCGTGCAGACCCAGGGCTGGATGCAAGAGCCCCGTTTACAACCCCATACGTACTCTCCTGTCGATGCCTATCCACCGCATCAAGTCCAAGGATCGTCCTACTATCCGATGGGGTATCAGCAAGCGCAGCCATCGGGCTATGAGTGGCCACCCCAACAGTCTCACCAGCCACCGCCACACCTCTTACCTCCTTCTCCGTATCCGGGCTCACACTCGCCAGTGACGCCCGGCCCAAGCCAACATACCCAGTTCGCTGAATACGGGCATCAGCCCACCGCGGTTCCCCAGAGCTACATGCGGCATCATGATCAGTCTATTCCGATGGCTCACCACATGGGGCAAGGGCAGGGCCCTTCTCAGTCGCCGCCTGCTGAGTCGATGTACATGCCGTCTACTGAGATGGTCAACCTTGGGATCGCTTCGCGTACCTCGCGGTTGGGAGATAGGTGGACGGAGTTCATGCATCAGAGTGGGTTCCTGGACGAGTACGACCAGCAAGCCCAACACCAGCATCAGCATCAGCACCAACACCAACACCAACAACAGCATCCACACCGGTGATAGCAGCCTTGTGAGTAATACTATGAACACATCTTAAGTTTTGTTCTTCTGCTTTGGCTGTAGTGTTTAAATGCATCGAATATTTTCTACCCGTATTCCTGAATACTGCCACACCCCTTTTACTCATCGGGATGTTGATTGTGTTGACTTATAGATTTACTCTGTACTTATCATGTATCCCCTACAAACTAGGTCTCTCCTCTCACATCCTATTCCATGAAATTAAGTTACTCCTTGATGTGGTATACAGTACTCGCTTTTTGTGTATCTGAAAGTCTCTTTGGGGGCCACAAAGATGCAGATTAATAGGCGATAGGAACGTGTGGCGCCCGTGAAGCTACGTCAGATCACGAGACCGCGTAATTCTCTAGCGCGGATCCCTGCGCCGCGGTGAAGATGGAGTGTCAGAAAGCGCTCATATTGTCTGAAGCCTGCTGACCAAGGAGGTCGCGACTTATCACCATACTCACCAGTTTTCACCAACACCCGCTGCATCTCATATCCTCTGACATGACGACAAGCATGCGAGCCTTCACCCAAGTCTTCCGTGCGGCAGCACACCAAACCACCGCTCCTGTTCGCATACGTTCTGCGCTTCATAGAGGGCAACTACACACGTCTCGTGGAATAAGTTCACGGCCTGGGAGCTCAATCACACGGTCTTTCACAAAATCTGTGCCGAGATGGAATGCGTCTAGAAATTCACAGGATTCTGCCACGCAGACTGATACGACCTCCGTGTCCAAAGACAACGTGGACACTGCGAAAGAAGGAGCAGAGCAGTCACGATACCAAGTCTTACTGGATGAGGCCCCGTACGAAGCCCCGGAGCGTGTGGACAGCGCCGGGCATGCAAAATCATCCACGGAAACCGATTCTACGTCCGTGTCTAAGTCAGACGTGGACACCGCAACAGAGGTAGCCGACCAGTCGCCGTTTGGTACCCAGCCGCAAGAGCCACGGTTATCCCTCACGTTCACATGCACGGTACCAGACTGTGGAACAAGATCCTCGCACGAGTTCACCAAGAGAAGTTATGAGAGAGGGATTGTTATAGTGCAGTGCCCAGGGTGTAAGAATAGGTGAGTGATTCTCATGAATGTCACTTAGTGGTAGTGCAGCCATTGGCTAGTTGGCTCTCGCCGGCGTGTCCGATCGTGGGTATGGGGAGAGCGATATACGTGGTCGTAGCTGCAAGACAGTATACCACGTATCGTGTGACATCGCAAAGTGCACGGAGTCTCGATGACTAATCCTTGGTTTGTGGCAGGCACTTAATCGCGGATCATTTGGGGTGGTTCAAGGAGAGCACGGAGGAGGGCAAGTTGAAAACTGTTGAGGATCTCATGAGGGCAAAGGGCGAGCAAGTGAGGCGAGGCTCCACGGACGGCTCATTGACGATCGAGTATGCGCCTGAATAAATGGTGCTTTGAATGGAGGTGGTGGTTGCTAGACGTATATCGGTCAGATGTGACCTATGTCTGCGTGCGAGGGACGATATGATAACCAAATTATAATATCTAGAGGCAGTCATACAGAATAGATAGCGCAGTAATTATGCCTTGGCTGTTTCCAACGGAGCTTGCTCCAGCGGAGGTAACACGCCCTTCTTCTCAAGCAATTCTTCGAGTTCTCCCGACTGGTGCACTGCAAAGACGGTTATTGAGGATGATAGCCAGGATTGTGAAGACTTACTGCTCAGCAAGATATCGCATCCGCCGACAAATTCTCCGTTGACATATATCTGCGGAACTGTGGGCCATTCACTGCAGTACAAGATTCAATACAGATGTAAAGCCTACAGTGGGCATGACTCACGAGAATTCTTTGATGCTACTCCTCAGCTCGCTATCCTCGAGTACGTTGAACGTCTTCAGCTTCTGCGGGGGTACACCCTGCATCTCAAGGACCTGTATGGCCGCGCGCGAGAATCCACACTGGGGAGACTCAGGGGTGCCCTTCATGAACAAGACGACCGGCGTTGAGTCGACCGCACTCTGAATCTTCTGTCGGACCTCTTGTGTGATGAATCGTCGGGCAATGGCGAGAGAGCGGGGAGGGAGGATCGTCTGTGCCCGGAGGGGCGTAAGCTATGTAAAGAACCCCATTAGCATCCTGCAGGTCGTCTGCATGCAAGTGTGTGATACTCACGCCGGAGCGGAAGGCAGCGCGGAACATGGTGGTCTGAAGTAAGTGGATGGGTGCTTGCTGAGAAATACAGGCGGACGTATATGCCTGTATATGTCTGTGCCGGTTAATGACCGGTGCACGTGGAAGCCACGTGGTGCTTGCAGCGATCACTGATACGGTAAGCCAGGCTGCATGTTCTACTAGCCACACCATGACTTCTAAGAACTGAATCATCGCCATAGCATATCTGGAAATAAGCTTCATATATCTGTGCCATCTATAGGTAAGCTTTTTTTGAACTCGCATCGGATATGGAAACTGATACAAGTCACTATAGTCACGCACGCGATGGTTTTGCACTTGACGGACCTACCTGACGAGATCCTGATCTATATCATGACCTACATCGACCTCACAGACGTGCTGAGCGCACGACAGGTTCGCATCTCTCAGTTTCATCCGTTTATTCACATCGTTCAATCTCACGGAAAGCTTTGGCTGTCGCGGCGCGTTAGACATGCCGATATTTCCGTCAGCTGAGTCAAGAAAGGGCAATCTGGGAGACCATCCTCTACAACCAAGCACCTTCACACGTCTTCCCTCCATCCGTCCGAATAGATCACCGATTTTTTGATACGTATGTGTCAACAAGTGACATGCAGAATCTGGCGCTTTCGGCGCATAGCGTCCAGCTTTCGTGGTGTACGATGCGAGGAACCCCGCAGGCTCTGGAGGAAGATCAGGCCACTGATGCCTCCCTCGCCAATGTTAAGATTCGGGCAATACAGGACATGCACATGTTACTCGACCGCTGGCTAGCTGTGGTGTTCCAAGAAGGGGAATATGAATTATGGGACCTTCATCCATGTGACCACGACCTTAATAATATTGGCCTCTCACGCGATGGCTCTTGGGCGCGAGAAAACATCAAACCTATATGTAGACTCCGATCTGACCTCCAGGGGAGCTGCGTATCATCAACAGCATGCATTGATCCTGAAGACAATACTATTATAATCGCATTCTCGCTCCAGGTACGCGTCATCATTTTAATGCCAATTACGATAGATCCTCTGAACGTCTACTTTTATTCGTAGACTGCAACGACTGTTGTGAAAGTAGACCCGAAAGTTCCATCACCACTTAGCCCGCGCGTCCTTTCTCGCGTACTCGCTCCCGATGAAGCTGCCTTCTCCATGCACCTAATAAAGGCCATTGAACCTCACTCCAAACTTCTTGTCTTTAGTCTGGGATCGAATCTGTATTTTGTACACTGGCCTTCAGGCGGTTTCTGGCACATCGTTCTAGATGAAGACGAAGAAGTGATCGTGAGTCTATTTGTTTCCGGTTTCATTTTCCGGCTTTGATCCCACGTACGGATGCTGACAAGTTGATGCTAGTACAATATCATCGTGGCTGCTCACTTCCTTACGCCCAGATACCTCGTGTGCCTCCAACATCATACCGTCCAGCTTCTTACGCTCGACTTCCTGCATGAAGTTCACGCTCTGCGTTCTTCTGACGCGGATTCGGATGATGATCGTGCCTCACACTTTTGGGGCCGAAAACACGTTTCTAAGACGCAGTTCACCATCCCTCTTGAGACAGGAAACTTCCGAGGAGCAGCGTTTTCCGAATCTGTGGTCGTCCAAAATATGGATCTGGCCACGGTGAGCACCACGCTACTCGCATACGACGTTCTCCGAGGCCTCTATCATTTCTCCATCAAGGCCACGTTACACTCTCCCGATGCTGCCTCAACATCGAACTGGGCAAGCTCTGTATATGGCACGCAGAATGATTCTGTACTCGACCCTCTCGACATGACCGTCTCCCTACTAGCCGCACATCATATGGCGCAGCTTGTCTCTCGGATGCCAGGTGATGATGTTCCTCCCCGCGGCGGCTACACCCGGGGCTCGCGCGGCTTCATCTCTACTTGCGCACTGGGCGCGCAGGGAAAGCGGGGCATCTGGATCGAGCGTCAGCGTAATAGTATCGGGCGATCTGTTTTCGGTTTTTCAACGAAGGACTACGAACTCGATGGGGTGGACGGAGACGGAGGTCGGTCGCAGTATGCCAGCATGGATGACGAGAGCGCGGAGTTTTGGAAGGACGGGTACGCGTTGCGGGGGAGGTGCATGTATGAAGTGCGGAATACGTATGACTTACGAGGTTTGTCTATAACCTGTGCAGATGTGTTTGAGACCTTACTGACTGCACACGTTTGCTAGATGATATGACGCACTGTGCGCTCTCAGAGGCCACTGGAATGGTGATACTGGGAACCAGAAGGGGGCAATTGCTTGTTTGCTGATGTGAGAACATGCTATGAAGTGGCGATGTAGTTTAATCATTGTCGTCGGTTTGATATATATTTAATGAAGTACTGCTCTTTGAGCCAGGTTTGTGGAACGATCATTCTCGAAAAGATAATGCGGCATTCTCGACGAGCATCCCAATCTTCTGTAAGTTCAGCCATATGCAATGTGAGCTGTTATCACTGTGACGATGCCCGGCTCGCACGACTCGGACGACATGAGGTTTATGATCGTGTATGGGAATCATTAGAACTACAAGGTTTTCAATATAAGGCAGCAGTAAGGTATGTATTACAGATTGTGTACAGAGCTGAGGTTTGTCCATTTTACATCATAGGGTATCGTTTCGTGTCGTGTGCTGGAATGATAAGGGGTGGAGTATATTGACAAAAAAAAAGCGTCTGTAAGCAGAAAGTAAGTGTCATATCCTTCCGGTCTGTAATAAATGGTGACTGACCATAGCATGAATCACGCTCTCGGCGGGGCCCCCGGCGGAGGAGCATAACCACCTGTTTGCGGCTGTGGCATTGCCATACCGTTTGCAGCACCGTTGCCCTTCATACCACCGAACAGACCTCGCTTTACACCTCCACCTTGGTACGTCGGTGGTGGGCCCTGCGGCGGCTGATAATTCATGTTTCCCATGTTTCCGGTCTGTTGCATAGGGCGAGGGCCAGGGCCAGATGTACGGAAGTACCCGGGACCCATTGCGGAGGGGAGGATAGGAAGTTGGCGGCGGCGACGGCGGCACGCGAGGCAGATCAGCATGCAGAATAGCAAGCCTGCAATCGCAGCTAGAGAAGGGATACCGTGAGCCACTGCGGTAGTTCATATAGAAGTTGACGTACCAACTACGATCCCTGCGATGACGCCTCCAGCTAGACGTCGTCGACGGCCGTATCGCGGGTTTGAAAATTGCCCAAGGGCGGGAGTGATAAGAGTGCTGAGAGTCAGCACGATTGTTGCCACGCGCATGGCTGTTGACGATAGTGCGGACATGTTGTGCTCTGCGTTGAACTGATTTCGGAGCACAGTCAGGATATTCTCTCGCAGAGAAGATTATGGAGGGAGAAAGATTGGGGCAATCATATGAGGCTGCCCTGGGGTTTTATGCATGAGGATGACCTTGGCAAGTGGCGTCTGGATGGAGTGCATCCGCTTGCGGCGGTCATGGTGGAGCGGATGTAATGGATGTCATGGTTAGCCTTATAAGGCAGTTCAGATAAGATTAGCGCCGCATATAACCTTGATCTGTTCTCTCCTAATCGCGTAAGGATATTCAGATCCAAACAAATATGGTTTATTATCCTATGTTACAGCAGCACTTACAACAACAACGGCTATTTTCTATCGAAACATCCATTAAACCATCGAGTCTCTCTAAGTACGGATGCCGTAGACATCCTTAGGCGCGGTACCTGCCTGACCTTTGCGGATATTGGCCTGGGCCCATCTGTGCACGATAACCAGACATGGTCAGCAAATTAGAGACACAGACATAGGGCCAACTGACTTTTTGATGCGGATGGACTCGATCTGAATGAATCCAGTGGTGTCGGTGGGCTCGAATCCACCGAGCTCGTCCATAGAGGACTGCTTCTCGTCGTAGAGACCCTGTGTACAGCTGAATTAGATTGGGGGAAAGTGAACAATAGATGAGATATACCTCGTCCGACAAACGGCCCTCGACGACGACGTTGCCCTTGTACAACTTCAGGCGGACGACACCATTGACAGTTCGCTGACTGGCCGGGATAGCGCTCAGAACGAACTCGCGCTCAGGGGTGAACCAATGACCGTTGTACAGGATCCTGCTGAGCTCGATTGTGACGAACTGATCACGAAGTGCGCGGACGTTCCTGTCAAGAGTCAAGCCCTCAATGTCCATGTGCGCCACACGCAGGATTGTCGCCGCAGGGGACTCGTAGCATCCTCGAGACTTTACGCCGATGAAGCGGTTCTCGACAATATCGATGCGACCAATACCATGTTTCCGGGCAAGCGTATTGAGAGCGAGGAAGACGTCGACAGGATCGGTGTATGTCTTGTCTTCTGCGGGAACGGTGACTTTTACCGGCAGGCCCGCTTTGAATTCGATGGAAATCCGCTCCGGTGTAGTGGGAGCATCTTCTGGAGCAGTGGTTAGTTTCCACATGTCTGCAGGAGGGGTAGTATCGGGGTCTTCAAGGATACCAGCCTCGTAGGAAATGTGGAACAAGTTCTCATCGGTGGACCAAGGCTTGGCAGCTGTTTGCGCTACGGGTATTTGTTTTTCTGCAGCGTATTGAAGTAGAGCCTGACGACCGGCAAAGCGGTGGTAGAATTCTGGAGTGTTATAAAGCTAATGTGAGAACGATGTAGAAAATCTGGCGAGAGGTACCGACCAGGAATTCGCCATGGAGCGATGACCTTGATGTCAGGCTTAAGACCATAGAAAGCGAGTTCGAAGCGAACTTGGTCGTTGCCCTTGCCTGTGCATCCATGCGAGACATAGCTGGAATTTGGTCAAAAATATTCCACAGGTGATCCAGAGTGTACTTACTCGCAACCCTCGCGATCTGCAATATCCATCATGCCACGAGCGATGACGGGACGAGCAAGAGATGTACCGAGCAGGTACACATTCTACGACAAGGTGATCAGTAAAACCAGAGCGCGCTCTACATGCTCCACTCACCTCATAGATAGCGTTTGCCTGAACAGCAGGGTAGATGAGCTCCGTAATAAACTCGCGCTTGAGATCCTGCAAAAACACATCGTCAGTCAAGATTGAACGTGCTGCCGATATGCTCGCGTGCCTCGAGGTAGAATTTCTTTGCGCCGACAGCCAGTGCCTTCTTACGAGCAGCCTCGAAGTCCTGCGGACGAACAAAACTGCGTTTCAGGATCACGATGCATCAGTAAAAAATAGCATGGTACGGACCTCTTCCTGGCCGACATCGGCCATGAAGGCGATCACTTCATATCCCTCCTCGATGAGCCATGCCAGGATACATGAGGTATCTATGATCGCAGATCAGCAACATGTACGCAATGACATACAGCGTAACGCACCTAAGCCTCCAGAGTAAGCAAGCAAAACACGGCCTTTGGACTCAGACATTGTCCTGGGGCAATAGCGGGAGATGGTGAGTAGGATAAAAGAGCGTTCTCAAAACTTCAGTGCTGCTTTCTGGACTGACTCAATTCCATTTGTGGAGATCGCCGGCGAGCGATGAATCAGTCACGTGGCCCAAACGTTTTGATTCTGACCCATGCGTACTCTCGCTATTGCACCAGCGATGGTCCAACTTTTCTCGCCTCCCCCTTGACCCCGCCCACGCAAATAGACGACCGTTGTGGGCCTACTGTGTCGGCCACATAATGGCAGATGGTCGCTCATCTGCTGTGTAAGGTTTGTACACAGGCGATGAACCCTCGAGGACTCAGTAGGTTCAGGTGTCTGATCGCATAAAGCCACATGTTAACTTGGCGAAAGACGCATGTTTGCTGGCAGGGGGCATGTTTGCTTACGGGAAGGCGCATGTTTTGCTCGCAAGAAGGCACGTTTTCCCAAAGCTAGGGGGTGGACGTTTTCCCAAATGCTTTAAAGAGGACCTGGCCGAAGAAATACGGAGCATACTGCCCTCGCCCCCATCTACTCGCCTACAACATGCATTTGCCTGCAAATACAACAGATCTCTCCGATACCTACTTGATGGATATATGGATTAGTGGCGGGCGGCCCGGGCATTCCGCAATCTCATGAATGTCAAAGATTCCGCCCAGGTCACGACGGCCCAGGACGGCGCCAGCATCGCACCTGGCTCGCTCGTCTATGGCCACGTTGAGCCGCGTAGCCCTGCGCAATACGCCTTGAGACATAGCTTCGTGTGTAGACGACCTACCGCTCGGGCTCGTCGGTATCGAGCGCGTCAAGAGCCTGGTGCGTCCCTCACTGCCCTTTCGGTCACTAACGCTTTCATCTCTGACAGGTGCGTGTTTGTGTGCGCGGGCAGTTCGACGAGGCGGTTGCTTGTATCTGTACTCCTGTCGTCATATACAAAATTCCTCATCTTCATCTCCACCCAGGCGTCGCTTTCTTATTTCTTGGCACACCGCGCTCGCTGCTCTACTCGCCGTTCCTCCTGCTCTGGCCAATCATGTTCATTAAGTGGTGGTGGGTTCAGGAGCGTATGCTCTTCGTGCGCTATGGCACGCGCAGCTGGTTCAGTGTCGAGAAGTGCAGGGCGCAGTACCAGATCGCGTGGTGACGCAGAGAACTCGGATCCTCGCAGGCATGCCCGTTGTCCTCCTGCTCGGCACGATGCTCGTTACACTCCTGTCCAACATCTTTGTCTTGAAGTGTTCGTCATGCACCTCTACATGGGTCCCGCCAGCAAGTTTTCGGTGAGTGACCATTACCGTCTTCTTGCCTATCATCGTGTACTGACACTAACCTTCCGCCAGTCGCTCTCCGCGTTCGTGTATCCCGTTCAGCGAGCACTCAATGATATTCGTGCGGGCGTGCCTGTTTCTCCGTGACGTACATGCCACCGTCGGATGGGCAAGCTCAGTGATCGCAACGCCCACGCCAGGCCCGCCGGACACGGGCAAGCTGTACGAGTACCACCACCAGGTCTGGGAGGCAGACAGCGTGCGTGAGGTAAGTAGGCTCGACACCTTGAGGTTACAGGACCGGATGTTCGCCATCCCGGGCTATGAACAGCTCTGTGAACCAGATTGTCAACGTTCCTTGAGTTTGGCGTGGTGTAAGTCATGCGCGCGGTTGCCACGCTGGTCACGCGCTACAACAATCACGGACGACGAGACGGCGGCGCTCGATGAACTGCGCCCCGATGTCCTTCAAGACAATGCACTGCTGCAAAATCTTTCCTGGAGCAACCCAGCAGATTGGTAAGGTAACGTAAGGGTCTCTGCAGTGGCCGTGCGTTTAATGAGCTCCCACTCAATGCACCGAGAAAATGATTCACTGTCCTTGCCAACACGGAGATGACTGCCACGCATATGAAGGGTCTTCGGTGGCGACGGCTGGCCCATTGCTGTTTGGGACCAATTTGTACTCAGCTCCTTCTCAATTTAATCTCATCTACTATCGTGGCTATGAGTTAACGACTGAATTCCTCTCGTCCGGTGGGTGGATTGCAAGGAGAACGTTTTGAACACTGGCTATTGGCAACGCCCACTGACCACCACAGCTGCTGAGCTGCTCGAGGAGAGTTTGTGGGCAGTGCCCCCATCGATTGGCAAAGGACCACTCGGGAAAGAGGGACATGATGTATACGCATATCGCGGGCACATGTGTACCAGACCCATCGGATAGGACAGTGGTCTTATCGTGCAGACCAGTACATACGAATACGAACTTCTTCCAGACGGAGCCAGCGGGCATCCTCTAGCCTGGAGTATGCATAGAGGCCTTCATTTTTCGCCCGCCGGAGCAGTGCTTGTGAGGGTTGCCTTCCATTATCCCATTATCAGTGGATTCATTCGTGAAACCACGCGGAGCAGAGCAGTCGCCTCGCTCGTACGGCAAGGGGTCCGCATTGATGAGTCCAGATCCCGCGGAGCCTTGAGTGCCTTCTCTACCTGACCTGCGGGGTGTGTCTGTGTGTGATACCGACAGTATTTACCGCTGCAGCAGGTATAAGTAGGGGTACCACCAAGTCCCGATCCTCTCAAAACCACCCCCTTACCCTTTCACCACGTTTTATCTTCTTCCAACCCCTGCCGCGTTTTCAGCTGCTTGTACACCGTCAGTCAGCCTACGATGATCACAGGAATGAAACCAGGGGAAACGTCCCAGATTAGGACGATTGGCATACGAGAAAGGCTTTTAAAGCTTTTCGACAATTTCCCAATCATTCAGAGGTAAGCACCTTTGCGTCCATCATTAGTAAGACTGCTGACTATAGCGACCGGTTCAGAGCGGCTATGTTGGCTACAAAATCTTCCGTGCCTTCTACAATCCCGAACTCTTCTCCACCGAGTCCTGTTCCAACAAGTCGTGTTTTAGACCGTCCTTCGAATTTTGAACCGGATACCGCCGGTGGGGACGAAGATGATCCATCCGTACGCGAACCGGCAGACTCGATACCGACGAAGACAGTATCTCCCTCTGAGGCTGAATGGCAACGCCGGAAGGATGAGGACGGCGCATCCAACGACACCATTGACGCGATCATGGCTTTGACCGGAATCGAAAAGGTGAAGGCTGAGATCCTTCGCATCCATGCGAAAATCCATATCAGCAAACGCCAAGAGACATCGCTGCGGGAAGCACGATTTAACATTGCGCTGCTTGGCAATCCTGGCACTGGTGAGTGTATTGCACGTAGACCTCGGCCTGTATCCACATCGTATCTCCAGGCAAGACAACTGTTGCACGTCTTTACGCTAAGTTTCTAACGTCCGTGCGTGCGGTTCGTGGCAAGAAGTTCATTGAGACAACTGGTTCACGGTTGGCGAATGAAGGCATTCCCGGCATCAAGAAGAAAATTAAACTAGTCCTCAATGCCGGCGGTGGTGTCATCTTTATCGACGAAGCCTATCAGCTCACCGAATCTGGCAACCCTCTTGGAGCACACGTACTACAATTCCTCCTGGCGGAGATGGAGAACAATGTGGACAAGCTCGTTTTCATTTTTGCCGGCTACAATAGTCAGATGGATAACTTTCTCCAGCACGACTCCGGTCTCAGCAGTCGTGTCCCATACCGTCTACGATTTGACGACTTCTCCGATGACGAGTTACGCCTCATGCTCGAGAGATGCATTCGCGATAAATATCACGGGAAGATGAAGATTGAGGGTGGGATGCGCGGTCTATATATGCGTATCGCCGTGCAGCGTCTGGGGCGTAGGCGTGGTCGAGAAGGATTCGGAAATGCGAGGGATTTGCAGAACTTACTGTCCATCATTGCTGAGCGGCAGGCCGCCCGTCTCACCGAACAACGTCGCACAGGGAAGAAGCTGGACTATCTCTTGTTCGTGAAGGAGGATCTCATCGGCCCTGATCCCTCAAGAGCTGTATACGAGTGCAGTGCATGGACCGAACTTAAGGCTCTGATCGGGCTCCAGGCTGTCAAGAAATCGGCCCAGGACTTGGTCGACATCGTTCTTGACAACTACAGGAGGGAGCTGAATGAGAAGAAACCAGTTCAGATGTCCCTTAACCGAGTCTTCTTGGGAAACCCCGGAACAGGCAAAACCACCGTTGCCAAGTTGTATGGGCAGGTGCTTGCTGATATCGGTTTGTTGACGAATGGCGAAGGCAAGTACTTCATGGCCCGGAGACTGTCGTTGGTGCTTACGTCAATGCTAGTCGTCGTCAAGAACCCGGCGGATTTCATAGGAAGTGTGCTTGGTGAATCGGAGAGCAAGACCAAAGCCATACTGGCGTCCACAGTCGGAAAGGTTCTGGTAATCGATGAAGTCAGGATTCACTCATTTGAGTGACTGGAACCTGTTTCTAACCTTGCTGTTTAGGCCTACATGTTATATAGCGGTGTACCAGGCGGCGGCAAGAGGAATGACCCGTACAAGGATGCAGTCATCGATACTATAGTGGCAGAGGTTCAGAGCGTGCCTGGCGATGACCGCTGTGTTCTCCTATTGGGGTACGAACCTCAGATGCGAGAGATGTTTCAAGTGAGCCAATGCGACCTTTCGATCTTGATTCTGTACTGAGTATACGCAGAACGTCAATCCGGGTTTGTCACGGCGGTTTGCTATTGAAGACGCCTTCCGCTTCGAGGATTTCTCGGACTCCGAGCTCCTAGAAATCCTCAATCTGAAGCTGAAGCAGCAAGATCTTGGTGCGACTGACGATGCGAAACACGTTGCGATAGAAGTCCTAGGTCGTGCACGTAACCGTCCCAACTTTGGTAATGGTGGCGAAGTAGAGAACCTTCTCGCGATTGCAAAGAGCAACTATCACTCGAGACAAGCAGCTCTACTCGAAGCACAAAGGGGACTTGACATCATCTTTCAACCTATGGACTTTGACCCCAACTACGATCGTTGGGCTCATCCCGAGGAGAATCTGCAAAAGCAATTTGCGGACCTCACGGGATGCGAAAAGATCATGGAGAGGTTTCTCGAGTGGCAGAATATTGCGCGGATCTTGAAGCAGAAAGGTCAAGACCCTCGGCGGCTTGTTCCTACCACTTTCCAGTTCAAGGGTCCTCCAGGTATGATATGCTGACATGGTTCTGTTTCTCTGGATGCTCAATATCCTACAGGCACCGGGAAGACGACCATTGCGCGGAAGATGGGACAGGTCTACTACGACATGGGTCTCTTGTCTTCGCCTGAAGTCATTGAATGCTCCGCGTCTGACCTTGTTGCCGACTACGTAGGACAAACAGGACACAAGACGCGACAGGTCTGTGACCGCGCACTGGGAAAGGTTCTATTCATCGACGAGGCGTATCGACTCAGCGAAAGCCATTTTGCCAAGGAAGCCATAGAGGAACTTGTCTATATACTTACCCAAGACCCGTTCGCAAGAAACCTGATCGTCATCCTCGCGGGATATGATGAGGAGATGAACCAGCTCATGGCGATGAACCGTGGGTTGTCGAGTCGCTTCCCGGAGACCATTACATTCGAGAACATGAGCCCTCAGCACTGTCTGGATATCCTCAAGAAGACGCTCGAGAAGGAAGGGATTCGCTGTCGCGCTCTCGAGGTACCCTCGTCGGGAGACTATCAGCGACTAGTAGTGCTGCTCGGCCGACTAGCTCGCCTACCGTCGTGGGGCAACGCGCGCGATGTCATTACGCTCTCGGAGCAAATGGCTAGGATTGTATACAAGCGTGCCTCGACCTTATCCGACAAGCTCACGCTGGAGAGTCAGGACGCCGTTGACTGTGTCGCAAAGATGCTACGAGAGCGGGAATCCAGCTGAACGTCTATGACTACAGCCTCTGACGCTTTCTCCGCTTGTAGATCTGGGCTTTGTACCCTTTACTTATCCGCTATTTTGTGCGATACATATCCATAAATAATGCACCATTCTCATTTCGGTCAGCCATTAGCCTACATGCATTGTACTCTACGAATTCACAACGTCAGAGGTGCATTTGCATCGAGGAAATAATTATGAAAAGAACACGTATTAACTGACGCGCTCGATTTGATCTACATATTCCCTCGAAGGCGTCACTTGAATAGGTAGCCCAATCTACGCTACAGTTGAGAACCTTTTGCAGTGGCCGTCAACTGTGGACATGTGAGCGGAAAACCTTGATCTTACAGGTAAACTCAAATCTACGTAGTTCTACTTAGGTCTAGCCGTTATCATTTCCCGATGCTCCGGCTTAACGGTGTACGCATGGAGTCCTCGGGTCTGCGTTCATGGCTGTGGCGTGAAATCGAAACCTCCCAAGTTTGTAGGGACATGGTGGAAATTCGGCAACGAGGAATTTGCTGGTGTGTTGCTTCGCGCATGGAGGGGACAGCGCAGGGCATAGCGGGGCAGTATCGTGAACGTGGAACTGCAAATACATCACGAGAATTAAACCACATCATGACTACAAAAGGGTTGACCCGGTATGTTTTGGGCTTTGTGGTCTCCGCGCCTGGCTGTCCCGGGGCGAGTACAGCAGCGTTGCGCTCCTCATCGGGGAAATAATATCGAGCAGACCTAGGCAGAACTACGTAGAAATAAGTTTACCTGTAAAATCTACATTTTCCGCCCAACGCTGGCTTTAACATGCTTGTTATGCAAACTCTTTCTCCTTGACATGTGAGATCATCCCTTGCAATATCAGCCATGCGCGGCAGTGTTTACAATACTTATCAACTCTGTACAACAATTACGATCACTCCACCGTTTCGGTAGCCTGTCTAGCATTTAGTTTCGTGCTTTTATTGATGCGACAAGCCAAAAATAATCATATATGTGTAATAAGTACATGATAGGTGCGAGGCGATATGGAGACGACGAGCAGAGAAGTAGTATGTACAGAGATCTGCAGACCAGGCTGCGGACGGTCCTATTAAAAAGCTCTGGTCAGAGAAAGGTACTTCCGAATTAAGGGGGAGCTTACCGTAGCTCAGATCGTTCAGCTCCGCCCTCCGTGGGTGCACGTACAGGCCTAAACAAACATTTCATTGGCGTACCAGCGCATATATGCGGTTTGATTACTCACTTGCATGTATTTGGACTCGCCCCTCTCAATCAGCAGTTCCAGATAGCCCAGAGAGCCGTTCTTGAAGCATGTGTATGGTAAAGACACGAATGGCGTGGCACGAAGCACGAGTTACAGAAAGTCATGTGCCACTTACTAGTTGGTAGAACACACAAATGTCGCGTGTGGCACGGGGGCTGTCAATAAGTGTAGCACTGTTATGGTTAGAAGAAATGCTGTGAAGAAGGGTATTAGTGAAATCAACGAGATGGTAGTAAGAGGAAGACTTGCGGTCGAGTGTCGCACTCACGAAAGGCTGGACTTTATAGAAGTCTTGCGCGATCGCCACACGAGCGAAGAGTCATGACGCGCGATGCAGCACCATGATGACATCAGCGCAACTTGTGTCCTGTTGTCTCGGACTTCACATAATGCTTCATTTACTGTAATATGCCGTCAGATACGTTTTTGAGTCGCAGAAAATAGTAGTACACACCTGACAGTGTCCCAATATTACATATAGTATCATGCGCCCCTTATCAAACTGAGGAGGATTAGCTAGATTTAACTAGAAAGAACTTACATGTCCGCAGTTGACCGCCATTGCAAAGATTCTCAACTCGGGCGTTGATCGAGCTACCTATTCAAGTGACGCCCTCAACGGAAATTCTAGATCAAATTAAGCGCGCCAGTTAATACTTGTTCTTTTCATAATTATTTCCCCGATGCTTGGCCTTTGTAGCTACACGGCACATGTCAATCTCCCTAGTCTCGACGCAACTGCAGTGTAAGTAGACTCGTCGAAGATAACTTCTTCCCTTTTTCCGCATCTCGGTGACTAGCGTCTCACCCAGATACACGACTACGGTAGACCTAGCCGAGGGAGAGAACATGAGGATTAGGGACAGTCCGCACGAGGAGCGAGCCCGCGTGAGATGAACCCACCTGGCCTTGATGTTTTAGAAGGTCCCAAATCTCTTCAGGATGTGCTTGCCGGACACGCTGAAGGAACACAACCCTGAGGACCAAATTATTCATGGATATACGACCGCAAGAACGTAGTAATGCGTACCATGGAAGATGGACTTGTTGAAGCCACCGACTGCGGCAGAGTTAGTTTGGGTCTGAAATACACGTGTGAGGTTAGAATGACAAGATAGAAGAGCCAGACTGACGTGAAGGGGCTCGGGTCGCTGCTCAGGCTATGCAGAGCGTAAATAGGTGGCAGGCCCTCACATGTCCGGGCGCACGGATCATTCCAGCTCACTGATGAAGTGCAACGTGCCTCTCCAATGCGGCCTCCTCGACGTCCGCGTCAGGCTTGTGCTTGGACGGCTTGTTCGCGGCAGTCGCTGGTCCGCGGTCTATAGCCAACATGATAAAATCTGTAAATATACGCATAGCAAGCGGCTCATAAGTTCTGGCCGATTGCTCGTACTCTTCCCACCGAACCCTGCGTAGCTACGAATGAACAATGTCGTAGTGTTCTCGAAGATCGCCTTGTCAGTCGCTTTGTCCTTGGTGGCGCAACAGTAACTGACGCAGCTTTGCTTTTACTCAACACCTCGAGGATTTTGGTGCACATGCAGTGTGCATGTTCCGTCGGTTTCCAAAACGCGGACTCGGCATGCCCGGGCTCATTACAGTAACAGACGTCCCACTTGTTGTGATCGGCGCTTGAAAGGTATTATATTGGTCACCAACTGTATCACACCGGCGCTCCACTCAATCCTGTCCGCGCAGAACTCATGCGAGCATTCACTTCGGAAAAAGGATGCACATAGGATGATAAGTAGAAGTACAACGGTATACCTGACATCTGAGACAGCCCTGCGCTGGAAAAATACTGATGTGTGGGCATTGATAAACACAGGGCGCATGTAGACATCGGGGGAAGGCACGAAGATTGGGAGCGCCGGATGTTGAGCTGAAGGAGGGGTGAGTGTGCGTGATGCTTGCGCCAGGCGTGCGGAACGACGACGAGGGGTTTATGGGCCGAGTCTGGGCGACACCACAGAGGAATGAGCGAGGGCGGGGCCGCTGTCGCGCCGGAGTACAAGGCGGTGAGACAGAAAACGGGGGCGCAGACATGGTGTGGTCACTGCGGTGAGGGCTTGGGGGCGGGCGCACGGCGAGCGGAGTACTGCCATGCACTGATACGACGGTATACTGTGGTCAAGCAATAGTGATCTGTAAGACAGAGGCACGGGTGAAACATGTAATACAAAGTTTTTCAAAGGCGCGGACAGGGTGGCGCTGCGCATGAGCAGGGACATCACGCTCACTAAGGGACAACGCTCACCGGAAAACAATGCCACCGTGAAACAACGCGCTCACCATGCATAGAGCAGCAGGTCTGCAAGCATAGCTGCGAAAGAGGGTGAGCGGGGCTATTGATTGGGAGGACGTACAGGGCGTCAGTGGTATCAGGGAGGACAACAGAGTCAACGAGGAGCCTGGCGTCAGCGCAAAGAAATGGGAGTCCGGGTGGGCGGAGGTCTGGCCAGAGATGTGGGGGGGTCCAGGTTGGGCGCAGCAAATCCTAGTCACCTGTGCGCACCAATTGTCAGCTAGTCACTGAGAAGGAGGGCGGGCTCAATGGGCAGTTGTCTACTGGACTCTCCGGAGCACTTCACAGTAGCAGGTGTATGCGATATAAGATAAATGTGAGGAATTCACAGTCTTTCACGCACCAGCCCATCCGGATAGTCCGGTTCAGAACCAGACTTGACCCGGAATTCCCATTCGTGCGCTTTCTGGGTCTCGCTAATGAGACGCCCAACCGACCTGTAGGTGAGGCCCGCTGAGAGTAAGGTGATCCGTCAGACTATTATAACGTCAAGCGCGTTATAGTCAGAGGCCTGGATCAGCTAGTCTCGTACCCAGACGTCTAGGTGGAGGCCGGTCGCCGGGGGTGTCTCAAAAAGGAAAGAAATGTGGCGGGCAAAACAAGACAACGACTCCGCCTCACCCCCCGCCCGGAGTTGTTTCGTGTTTTGTTTTTCCTAATATGGAGCGGAGCGACGGTCCGAGGTTCTGAGGCGGCTGGGCACGAGACTATGGATCAGCATGCTGACAGCCACATGTTACTGTAGTAAAGTACGTGCTGGGAAGACACCTATAATCCCAGACTTCTCGCCTCTTTCCCATCTTGTTGCCTCAAGGCTCGTTTTATCCTCTTCCAACCTGTTCGGTAGTTCGTTGCTTTCTCTTAATTGTTCACTGCTCACCAGTACGCTATCTCCATGTAGCCACCCTGCGTGACAATGATGCCAGGAAAAGCCAACTGGATCAGAATGATTGCTCTCCGAGAGACGCTTTCAAAAATTCGTGACATTTTGACACCTACTCGTCACAGGTTAGCACCTTTACATCTATCATTGGGAAGATAACTGACTGTAACGACCGGTTCAGAGCTGCAAAGAAGCAGACAGCTACATTGGCTCCAAGACCCAGTGCTGCTGTCTTCCTTTCTACAATCCCGAACATTTCAACAGGTCATGTTTCGAATCGTTCTTCAGATTCCGAACCGAGTACTGGTGATGAGGATGTTGATGATGCATCCGTATGCGAACCGGCAGAATCGATACCGACCAAGACACCCTCTCCCTCTGAGGCCGAATGGCAGCGTCAGAAGGACGAGGACGGTACATCCAATGACGGGGTGGACGCGATCATGGCTATGATTGGACTCGAAGGCGTGAAAGCGCAAGTCCTTCGCATCAAAGCGAAGATCGATATCAGTAAACGCCAAGGGACATCGCTGCAGAAGGAACGATTCAACATCGCGCTGCTTGGCAATTCCGGCACTGGTGAGTGATTCCTAAGTAGTGCCTGGGCGGTCTCCTCACTGTACAACCAGGCAAGACAACTGCTGCACCTCTTGTCGCCAAGTTTTTTATGTCCGCACATGTGGTCCCTGGCAATACGTTCATCGAAACGACCGGTTCACGGTTGGAGAATGAGGGCATGCACGGTATCAAGCAGAATGTTGAACAGGTCCTCAAAGCTGGTGGCGGTGTAATCTTTATCGACGAAGCCCATCAACTCATCGGATATAGCAACTCCCGTGAAGGACAAGTGCTCGAATTCCTCCTGGCAGAGATGGAGAAGAACGTAGGGAAGGTCATTTTTATTCTTGCCGGCTGCAATAAGCAGATGGAGAAGCTTTTCGAGCACAATCCCGGTCTCAGCACTCGTGTCCCATACCGTCTACGATTTGACGACTTCTCCGACGACGAGCTACGCCTCATGCTCGAGAGACTTATCCTGGAGAAGTACGCCGAGAAGATGAAGATTGAGGGTGGGATGCGTGGTCTATACATGCGTATCGCAGTGCGACGTCTAGGGCGCGGGCGCGGTCGAGATGGATTCGGCAACACGAAGGATCTGCACAACTTACTATCTGTCATTTCTGCGAGGCAGGCCGCCCGTCTCACCCAACAACGCAGCAAAGGAAAGAAGCCGGATGATTTCTTGTTCGTGAAGGAAGATCTCATCGGCCCTGATCCTTCAAGAGCTCTTCTCGAGAGCAAGGCGTGGATCGAGCTCAACGCTTTGACCGGACTAGGTGCCGTCAAGGTATCGATCCGGAACTTATTCAATATGATCATTGTCAACTATCAGAGGGAACTGAATGAGAAGAAACCAATTCAGATGTCCCTTAACCGAGTCTTCTTGGGAAACCCCGGAACAGGCAAAACTACCGTCGCCAAGTTGTATGGGCAGGTGCTTGCTGATCTCGGTTTGTTGACGAATGGCGAAGGTAAGTAGCTCATACCTCGGAGAACGTCGTCGGTGCTTACGTCAATGCTAGTTGTCATTAAGAATCCGGCAGATTTTATAGAAAGCGTGCTTGGTGAATCGGAGAAGAAGACCAAAGCCATACTGGCGTCCACAGTCGGAAAGGTTCTGGTAATCGATGAAGTCAGGATTCACTCATTTGAGTAACTGGAACCTGTTTCTAACTTTGCTATTTAGGCACATACGCTGTATGGCGGTGTGTCAGACGGCGGCGGCAAGAAGAATGACCCGTACAAGGATGCAGTCATCGATACTATAGTGGCAGAGGTTCAGAGTGTGCCTGGCGATGACCGCTGTGTTCTCCTATTGGGGTACCAAACTCAGATGCGAGAGATGTTTCAAGTGAGCCAATACGAGCTATCATTTCAGATTTTGATTTGTACTGAACGTACGCAGAACGTTAATCTCGGTCTGTCAAGGTGTTTCTCTCTCGAAGATGCCCTGCGCTTCGATGACTTCTCAGATACAGAGCTCCTCGATATTCTCAATCAGAAGCTGAAACAGCAGGATCTTGATGCTACCGATGATGCGAAACGCGTTGCTATAGAAGTCCTCGACCGCGCGCGAAACTGTCTAAACTTCGGTAATGGGAGCGAAGTCGCCAACATTCTCGCGATTGCAAAGAGCAATTATCACTCGAGACAAGCAGCTCTACTCGAAGCACAAAGGGGACTTGACATCATCTTTCAACCTATGGACTTTGACCCCAACTACGATCGTTGGGCTCATCCCGAGGAGAATCTGCAAAAGCAATTTGCGGACCTCACGGGATGCGAAAAGATCATGGAGAGGTTTCTCGAGTGGCAGAATATTGCGCGGATCTTGAAGCAGAAAGGTCAAGACCCTCGGCGGCTTGTTCCTACCACTTTCCAGTTCAAGGGTCCTCCAGGTATGATATGCTGACATGGTTCTGTTTCTCTGGATGCTCAATATCCTACAGGCACCGGGAAGACGACCATTGCGCGGAAGATGGGACAGGTCTACTACGACATGGGTCTCTTGTCTTCGCCTGAAGTCATCGAATGCTCCGTATCCGACCTCGTTGCCGACTACGTAGGGCAGACAAGGCACAAGACGCGGCAGCTCTGTGAGGATGCACTGGGAAAGGTTCTATCTATCTACGAGGTATATCGACTCAACGAAAGTCAGTTTGCTAAGGAAGCCCTAGACGAACTTGTCCGGGTACTAACCCAAGACCCGTTCGCAAGAAACCTGATCGTCATCCTCGCAGGATATGATCGGGACATGAGCCAGCTCATGGCGATAAACCCTGGGTTGTCGAGTCGCTTCCCGGAGACCATTACATTCGAGAACATGAGCCCTCAGCAATGTGTAGATATCCTCAAGAACACGCTCGAGAAGAGCGGCATTCAGTGTCGCGCTCTCGCGGAACCATTGTCGGGAGATTATCAGCGACTGGTGGCCATATTCGAACAGCTAGCCAGCCTGCCCTCATGGGGTAACGCTCACGATGTCATCACACTTTCGAACCAGATGGCCAAGATAGTATACAACCGAGCTCCGACCTTGTCCAACGAGCTCATACTGGAGGGACAGGACGCCGTCGACTGTGTTGCTGATATGCTGCAAGAGCGATGCTCGCGCGCCGCCAACCTTCCGAGAGCGTCGATGCACATTCGCCCCTCTCTCCCCTTCCAACACCTTGGCCGCCCTCCTCCCTCCCCCCCAGCCATATCGAGCGCCTCCTCCCAATCTACTTTCTCCACACGTCCGCCATCCTCCGAGATTCTACCTGAGACCGCTTCTGACATCGGCGACTCTGAGCGCGACACAGGGGTGCGCGACAGTGTCTGGGCTCAGCTCTAAGCCGACAAGCAGGCTGCACTCGAGGCCACACGTAGACAACATGAGGTTCTCGAAGAGGCGGAGGCGCGCCGCGCGGAAGAGGAGGCGATTGTTGTACGATCACTTATTATAACGCCGAAGGACTCCGAATCTTCCGACTAACTAGTAACTAGGTCATGAATGACTCGAATATTGCGGACTACCATGTATTATTGTACAAATATCGACGGCTGACTCAACCTAGATTACAAGTATTGTACTTGACATGTATTTAAGTACACCGTGAATATGCTTGAGAGCTCAGAATTCTCTCACTCTCCTTCTCTGCTCGAAGTCCATCTTCCTAGAAGTGGGTGAAACCACACTATGGCGCTGTCACAAGGATATTCCATACACGGCCACAGTAGATTGGTCGGCATGTAACAACCTGCGGGCAGGGAATGCCCAGGGAGGCTCTTACAACGATCAATACCGCTACCAACACCTAGTATGAGCAAGTGCTATGTCTCCATTGTGGTGACAAGAGTGGAACAACCTACAGCGACAGTCCCACAGTACCTGTACCAATCATATCTGTACCAGCGGCCTGCCAGATCCACAGCAGCAGCCCCAGTCCTCCAGTCAGCCCTTAGTCTTGCCGGTTAGAGAATCCTGAGGTCGTTTCCTTCCCCGCATTGTCCCACTACAGCAGGTGAGTAGGATAAAAGAGCGCTCTCAAAACTTCAGTGCCGCTTTCTGGACTGACTCAATTCCATTTGTTGAGATTGCCGGAGTGCGATCATGTATCAGTCACGTGCCCTACCAAACCAAGTTTTGGTGGCGACTTCTGTATTTCCGAGGAACCTCTGCCACCAATGTATGCATCAAACATGTGTGTTCTCGCTATTGCACCGGAAGTGGTCCTGCTCTTCTCGCATCCTCTTTGACCTCTTCTAATTCTGCCCACGCATGTGGAAGGCAAGTCCGGGTTTACTGCGTCGGCCAGATAATCGCAGATGGCCGTTCATCTGCTGTATAAGGTATGCGCAGGCGACGAGCCCTCGAAGGCTCAGCATGTTCTGATGCTTGTTCACAGAAAGACACGTTTCTTCCAGGCTCCCCAGTGGCTTTAGACTGCATGCCTAAAAAGAGCCCTGCCCACCCGAAGGACGCCACAGCCCTTGCCCCATACCCCCATCTACCAATCCTCTCGCTTGCAATCCGCCTTCGTCTGCACCCCAATACAATATATCGCGCCGCTCCATTCTCGATCGTTTGTAAGCACTAGATCCGCGCAGATATACTCCCATTCACAACTACTCCCGCCAGATGGACGTTCGAACACAAAGACTTAATCGGAACTTTCATTCCGTTCTGAGCGGTCAAACAAACATATCTCGCGCCAACGCTTCACTTTTTCTAGAAGGGATATGTGCGCAAGTGGATGTCGTCTCATGCGCGGACAAGATTATCTCAAGCAAGTCTGGCCTCGCGTCTCTTCAACAAGCCATGTTCATTGATAACTCGCTTCCGTTTCTGAACGGGCTCGGCTCTAAAACTGTCGTCTACTTCCGTGCGCCAGCCCTCAAGGACATTGGCGGGGGCAGTTATCTCGAACAAATTCTGTTGCGGATGGTTGAACCTCCTATACTGTGGCGTTCATTCAGCAGTGCCCTGAGAGATGGTACATTGACGGAATCGGGGCAAGATGCGTTCGCGTGGGTCCTTCTTCAGCTCATATCCCTTCCCAGCGAGGTCGCTTTACCGTACCGCGAGCTCGCGCAGGACCCAACGATCACTCAGCCACTCTTATCCTCCAATAATACCGACATTCGCACGCTTGGGCACAAGATCAAGCATATCGTCGACACCTGTGGTGTTGGCGCCGTGCTCGACCCTGAGCTCAGCCCAGGAGGGCGTCACGATAACGACTTCGTGGATTTCCGCGAAATCAACATACTCCCAACTACCGGAGAGCTCACGTCGAAGGATACACCTTTTATTCGCACTGCAGCCGAAGTCGATGCTGTGGATGTTGACAATCGTCTCAGCACGCACCTCGACAATCAGTTCCGCTTGTATCGCGAGGATATGATTTTCGAGTTGCGAGACGAGCTGCAAATTATCCTCGGCCAGAAGAAGGGACGTCACCGTGGGCTCGTAGTCGACGGCCTGTCGTTAGTCAACATGCATGCTGAACCCGGTCCTCCTCCGCACAAGAACCCGAAATGGGGCATTGTCCTGCGCTGTACCAATGATTTATACTTCTTTCACAAGGTCGACCGGAAAAAGCGCAAGGACTTTCTTCTCAAAGAACGGCGATACGTAAAGGACATGTCGATGTGCTGTCTGTTAGTAGATGGTATCGTCGTCGCGTTTCCGAAGATACGACGCGACGAGGACTTGCTTTCGAAATATCCGCCGGAGTTCGTCCTTCAGCTGGAAGGGAAGCAAGCGACAATAGACACGCTCTTGGCTCTGCATCGCTCTAGAAATGTGAAGCTCGTACAAATCGACACGGCTGTATTCGCCTATGAGCCTGTGCTGAGAAAGCTGCAAGAGATCCACCAGGTCCCGCTGTGGCCCGAGTTACTTGCTTGGGCACCAGGTGTAGTGCACGAGAAACCCGCAAACCCTGCCCAGACTAGTGCGATTATCCACGGTCTTGAAAGTCGACCCCGCGAAAATCTGCAATCCCTGCTTCAGGCCAACAAGCCGATCTATCTTGATAGCGCCCAAGCTGCAGCTTTACTTTCGGGTCTCGTACAGCGCGTATCTCTAATCCAGGGACCTCCAGGTTTGTAAGCTTATCGTATGTATGTTCTTGCGCTGAACTATCCATGGCTATTAGGGACTGGCAAATCATTCATAGGCGCTCTGCTCGCGAAAATCTTTCACGACACCACCCCGGAGACCATCTTGGTCTGCTGTTATACCAACCACGCTCTCGATCAGTTTCTTGAAGATCTGATGGACGTTGGAATCCCAAACAGCAGTCTTGTCCGCCTAGGTGGCAAGAGTACTTCCAGGACGGAACCCCTTTCCCTGTACAACCAGAGAAAAATGACCAAATTCACTCGCGCGGACTGGAGCATCATCAATGAGCACGGGCGAACCGCCAGCTTGCACTTGTCCAAGCTCACCGATTCTTTCCAGTCCCTTAGCAGAAGAATTCCTACTCGCTCAATACTCGAGTTAATTGAATTTGAGGCCCCCGAGTTCTTTCAAGCATTCGCGATACCGCGTTCCACCCTCGATGGCGATATGAAAGTGGCTGGTAAACGTGGCGCTGCGATTACCGATACCTACCTGATAGACGCATGGATCGGGGGTCATGATCCTGGTGCATTTCGCAGTCTCCCAAACGTCAAGGATTCTAAACATATATGGGGCATGGACAAGAAGGCACGGCGCAAGCAATATGACATATGGCAAAACATCATTCGCAAGGAACAGACCGAGAAGGCCTACGAGCACGGTCGCCAGTATAATTCCGCTCAGGGCCAGCTCGATCGCAAGTATGCAGAAGGCGATGGAGTCGTCTTGCGTAACAAGCGCATCATCGGTTCTACGACGACCGCAGCTGCAAAGTACACTGACGATATCGCAGCGGCTAATCCTGGGATCATTCTTGTTGAGGAAGCTGGCGAGATTCTCGAGAGTCATGTTCTGACCGCTCTCGGTGAGGAAACGCGTCGCATGATCCTTATTGGTGATCACAAGTGAGTTCTTCACAATGCAATCGTGACAATGCACTGGCTTACACTCTGTGGTGGCGATCAGGCAGCTGCGGCCTAAGGTCGAGAGTTATCAGCTCACTGTAGAGAAGGGGGATGGTTACGACCTGAACCGATCGCTATTCGAGCGCCTCGTCCAGCGCGGTTACCCGCACCAGACTCTCAGCAAGCAGCACCGCATGCGACCCGAGATCTCGAAACTCATTCGCAGCCTCACCTACCCCGACCTTGTCGACGCTGATACCACGAAGAGCCGACCAGATATACGTGGTCTGCAAGATAACATCGTATTCTTCACTCACAGTCATCCAGAGGATGAGAACGATCGCCTGGCGAACTGGCGCGAGGAAGGTGCTAAATCATCAAAGCAGAATACCTTCGAAGTCAGCATGGTTCTGAAAGTCCTTCGTTATCTCGGCCAGCAGGGTTACGGCACGGACAAGATCGTCATCCTCACGCCGTACTTGGGACAACTGCATCGTCTTCAGGAAGCGCTTCGCAATGACAACGATCCGATTCTTAATGATCTCGATTCAGCAGACCTTGTCCGCTTTGGTCTCGTTTCTTCTGGAGCTGCCCAGCTCGCCAAGAAGCCTATCAGGCTGGCTACCATCGGTGGGTCGCAGTTCTTTGAGTTAGGCTGAACGGCTGCTCACCACAGAGAATAGACAACTATCAAGGCGAAGAGAGCGATATTGTCATTGTCTCACTCACGCGTAGCAATTCAAATGGAGACATCGGCTTCATGTCTTCTGCTGAGCGTGTGAACGTCTTGCTCTCTCGTGCTCGTGATGGTCTTATCATGATTGGCAACGCCGAAACATTCAGTAACGCGCGAAATCCCGAGGGCAAGAAACTTTGGAAGCAAGTTTTCAGTCTACTGCGGACGGGTGGCCATGTCTACGACGGAGTACCGGTCAAGTGCGAGCGACACCCTACTCGGAAGGCGCTTCTATCGGGGCCAGATGACTTTGACCGAGAGTGTCCTGACGGTGGATGCAAGGAACCATGGTCAGTTCTACTACACTTTCTGAGGTCTCAACATGACTAATTGTTTGTACTTGCTGTAGTGGCATAATGCTCAGCTGCGGTGTTCATACTTGTCCTTCGAAGTGTCATCAGATCTCCGATCACTCCAAGGTCACTTGCACCCATGTCATGGAAGATCGTTGTCCCAATAGTCATAAACGCGTCTGGAGATGCCACCAAGCCGTACCCGTTTCATGCGCCAAGTGCGAAAAGGAGGCGGAGGATGCTGAGAAGAAGCGTCAGAAAGCTTTCGAGAAACAGCAGAAGCGAGAAGCAGAGGAGCGAGAGCACGCACAACGCATCGCCAAGTTGGACGAGGAGATCGCCGCGGAAAGGGAGGCCGCACAGGATAGGGAGCGCGTGAAACAACGTGCTGACGCGCTGGCACAGAAGCAACTAGATCTAGAGAACGAGAGGGCCAAAGCTGCAAAGAGGCAGGCAGCTGCGCTGGCTCCAAAACCAACCAGTGCTCCCGTGCCTTCCGCAACTCGGAAGTCTGCTTCTGCAAGTTCTGTCCCAACGAGTCATGTTGTGGACCGCTCTTCCGAGTCTGGTCCCAGTACCGATAACCGCGGCGGCGGTGAGGAGCATGAAGACGAGGATGAGGTCTCTGTAAATGAACCAGCAGACTCGACACCAACAGAACGAACATCTGTCTCCGAAGCTGAATGGCAACGTCAGAAGGACATGGACGGCGCCTCTAACGACAGCATGGATGCGATCATGGCTATGACTGGACTCGAAAACGTGAAAGCCCAAGTACTTCGTATCAAGGCGAAGATCGATGTCAGTCAACGCCAAGGGACATCGCTGAAGGATGAACGATTCAACATCGTGCTACTTGGGAATCCTGGCACTGGTGAGTGATTTTCACGTAGAGCTCGACAGGTCTCCATATTGTATCTCCAGGGAAAACAACTGTTGCACGTCATTACGCTAAGTTTCTAACGTCGGTGGATGTGCTTCCGGGCGACGAGTTTGTCGAAACGACCGGTTCACGGCTAGCGAATGAGGGCATCCCCGGGATCAAGAAGAAGCTTGAAGAAGTCCTTAAAGCTGGCGGCGGTGCGATCTTCATCGACGAAGCCTATCAACTCACCGGATCTAGTAATTTCGGCGGAGGGCAAGTGCTCGACTTCCTCCTAGCGGAAATGGAGAACAACGTAGGCAAGCTCGTCTTTATCCTCGCCGGCTACAATAAGCAGATGGAGAAGTTTTTCGAACATAATCCCGGTCTCACCAGTCGCGTGCCATACCGTCTACAATTTGACGATTATTCCGATGACGAGCTACGCCTCATGCTCGAGCGAGTCATCATCAAGAAATACGCGGGGAAGCTGAAGATCGAGGGTGGGATGCGCGGTCTGTATATGCGTATTGCGGTGCGACGTCTGGGGCGCGGGCGCGGACGAGATGGTTTCGGAAATGCGAGGGCTCTGCACAACTTGCTATCCGTCATTTCCGAGCGGCAGGCTGCCCGTCTCACCCAACAGCGCAGCAAAGGGAAGAGGCCGGACGATTTCTTGTTCGTAAAGGAAGATCTCATCGGCCCTGATCCCTCCAAAGCCGTTCTCGAAAGCAATGCATGGACCAAGCTCAAGGCTCTGACCGGACTTAAGGCTGTCAAGACATCCATCCAGAACCTCTTTGACCTTATCACTGCGAACTATCAGAGGGAGCTGAAAGAGAAAGAACCCATCCAGATGTCTCTTAACCGAGTCTTCTTCGGAAACCCCGGAACAGGCAAAACTACCGTTGCCAAGTTGTATGGGCAGGTACTCGTTGATCTTGGTTTGTTGACAAATGGCGAAGGTAAGTGCCTCATGTCTTGGAGAACATCGTTGGTACTCACGTCTATCCTAGTTGTCATTAAGAACCCAGCAGATTTTATAGGAAGCGTGCTTGGTGAATCGGAGAGCAAGACCAAAGCCATCTTGGCATCCACAGTTGGGAAGGTTCTGGTCATCGATGAAGTCAGGATTCGCACATTTGAGCTGCTACAGCATGTCTCTAACTTTGTTATTAGGCGTACATGCTGTATGGCGGTGTGTCAGGCGGCGGCGGCAAGAAGAATGACCCGTACAAGGATGCAGTTATCGATACTATGGTGGCAGAGGTCCAAAGCGTGCCTGGCGAGGACCGCTGTGTTCTCCTATTGGGATATGAACCTCAGATGCGAGAGATGTTTCAAGTGAGCCAATACGAGCTTTCGATCTCGATTCTGTACTGAGTATACGCAGAACGTCAATCCTGGTTTGTCGCGGCGGTTTGCTATCGAAGACGCCTTCCGCTTCGAAGACTTCTCCGAGTCCGAGCTCCTGGAGATCCTCAATCTGAAGCTGAAGCAGCAAGATCTCGATGCTACTGGCGATGCCAAGCTCGTTGCGATAGACGTCCTTGGCCGTGCACGTAACCGTCCAAACTTTGGTAATGGTGGCGAAGTCGAGAACCTTCTCGGGAAGGCGAAAAACAATTACCAGTCGAGGCAAGCAGCTTTGCCCGTCCCACAGAGGGCACTTGACATCATCTTTCAACCCGTGGACTTCGACCCCGAGTTTGATCGCTCGGCTCATTCGGAGGAGAGTCTGCAGGAGTTATTTGCAGATGTAACAGGGTGCGATAAGATCGTAGAAAAGATTCGCGAGTGGCAGAATATTGCGCGGATCGTCAAGCAGAGAGGTCAAGACGCCCGGCAGTTTGTTCCTACCACTTTCCAGTTCAAGGGACCTCCTGGTATGCTATGTTGAGATAATATGTTGCTCTGGAGGCTTAGCTTTCTACAGGTACTGGGAAGACGACTACTGCACGGAAGATGGGACAGGTTTACTATGACATGGGCTTCTTATCTTCGACGGAAGTCGTTGAATGCTCCGCATCTGATCTTGTTGCCGACTACGTAGGACAGACAGGACACAAGACGCGGCAGGTCTTCGAGCGCGCCTTGGGCAAGGTGCTATTCATCGACGAGGCATATCGACTCAGCGAAGGCCACTTTGCGAAAGAAGCCATGGACGAACTTGTCGGGATACTGACCCAGGACGCATTCGCAGGAAAGCTAATCGTCATCCTCGCAGGTTACGACCAGGAGATGAACCAGCTCATGGCCGTGAACCCTGGGTTGTCGAGTCGCTTCCCGGAGACCATCACTTTCGAAAATATGAGCCCAGAGCAGTGTCTGGATATCCTCAGGAACACACTCAAGAAGAGCGGTATTCGGTGTCGTACTCTAGATGCACCATCGTCGGGAGATTATCAACGACTGGTGGCCCTATTCGGGCAGCTAGCCAGCCTGCCGTCATGGGGTAACGCTCGCGATGTCATTACACTCTCGAAGCAGATGGTCAGGATAGTATACAAGCGGACCTCAACCTTACCCGACGAGCTCACACTGGAGGGGCAGGACGCCATCGACTGTGTTGCTGAGATGCTGCAAGAGCGATACTCGCGCGCCGCCAACCTTCCGAGAGCGTCGATGCATACCGGGCCCCCTCTCCCCTTCCAACATCTCGGCCCACCTCCTCCCGCTCCCCCATCTATATCGACCGCCTCCTCCCAAGCCACTTCCGTCGCACCGCCTCCGCCCCCCGAGGTTCCACCCGAGACCCCTTCCGACGTCGGCGACTTCGAACGTGACGTAGGGGTGAGCGACAGTGTCTGGGCTCAGCTCCAAGCCGACAAACAGGCCGCACTCGACGCCGCACGCAGGCAACAGGAGGCTCTCGAAGAGGCGGAGCGCGCAGAGGCAGAGGCGCGCCGCGCGGAAGAGGAGGCGAGGGCGTTGCGGGTCGCGCTGGAGGAGCGTGCACGACAGCAGGCGGCGGACGACGAACTGAAGCGGCGTCTCGAGGCGCAGCGGCTGCGCGAGATCAAGGCGAGGGCAGAGCTTGAGAAGCGGCGGTTGGAGCTCGAGGCGCGCAAGCAGCGGGAGATGGAGGAGAGGAAACGAGAGCAGCAGGCACAACGAAAGCTGCGTACGATGGGCATCTGTCCGGCAGGATTCCAGTGGGTGAAGCAGAGTGGAGGGTATCGGTGCACCGCGGGTGGGCACTACGTGTCCGACTCGCAGCTCGGTATGTGAGGTCCATTGTCGTGCTTGATGTCAATCTTGGGGCTTGTACGCCGTAACGCTATCCTTCCGCATGCATCAGTCTTGAACTACAGTAATCTTTAGCAAGTATATCCTGGTCGTATTTGTATCACGCACACTCCATCGTAGAATTTCTTACCTCTTGAATCCAAATGACTTCACAATGGTTTGAGACGGTGCATAACAATATGAGGCCTGCAAGTAACACATATTGCTCGGCGTATATCGTATAAGTGTCGAGGAAAAGGTAATAAATCTACCTCGGATTAGTGTATGGCATCATGCTTATGGTTACACAGCGTAGACTTGTAAAAAGAACAGTCCGAACAACACACAACATAGTATCGCACTAACCTCTGCACCATTCTCCGTGCTCACGCATCCTTCACACCCTTGCTGAGCTCCAACAGCCCCTCATCGTGCTCCCAAAACGCCTGCCCGCTCTCTCCTGTCTCCTCGCCCTCTCCATCTGCCTGTCTCTCTTCCTTCCCACCCACACCCTCCCCGGCAATATCCACAACGTCCGCCACGCCCCTACTCCTCAAATACTCCTGCTTCACCGCGGTCTCCACGGCCTCTGCCTCGCCTTCTTCGCGACTGCCCTTCCACAATACGCGCTCAAGCACGTGCCGCACCGCCGCGCGCACAAGGATGTACCCGTGCGACGCCGCGAGCGCAACGACAGCCGCAGACAGCAGCAGTTGCCGACGTCCGCCGAGGTGCTGTTCATGCCCGCCAAGACGTTCATGCTCGTGCTGGCCATGCTGGCCGGACTGGTCATGGAAGGAAGGGGGGTTGGATTGCAGGGGCCGGAAGAGGTAGACGAGCGCCGAATTAGAGAGCGCGGCGAGCCAGGCGAGGAACGAGAGCGCATCGAGCCACGGGCCAATCGTGTCTGTTCGCGCGGGAATCGGCCGGCGTGCGTGCGCGACGATCTTGAGCGCGTCTGAGCGCAGCTCGAGCCAGTTGTTCGCGAGCGACATTACTGGAAAGCTACACCGTCAGCCAAACAAAACGGAAGTGAAGAGGAAGGGGGGAGACGCACCGGGTGCGAGTGGCCAGACGGCCGACCAGAGCGCGACGTACCCGAACTGTGTCACCATCTCGCTGTAATCCGCAAAGAGTTCATACGGGGGCAACGCAGCCTCAGCACGCACGCGGCCGAGGAACTCACGCTCCGCTCGCCCGTTCGCGCTTTTCTCGAGCGCCGCCGTCGCCCCATCGTCCGCAAACGCGACACGCTTCTTCCCCACGTCCACAGCGTCGCTGTCATCAGTGTCTTCATGGTGTTTGTCGTGTTTGTCGCGGTTGTTGTAGCGCGCGCGCAGTGCGGTGACTGCACGTATGACATATGGTAGGCCGACCTCGAGGAACGTGTTCACGACCTGGTTCGTGACCGTCACGGCAAACATCTGGTTCTGCAACCTCGACGGGTCGAGTTTGCTCACTGCGCGCACACCGTCCGTCTCCCAGAACTGGTGCTGCTCGTGAGGTTTCCCTGTTTCCGTTGGGCCTGGCGTGAACGTCGCGATCACCGAGGTCGCCCATCCGACAGCGGCGTGCGCGTCGCGGCCAAACAGGCGCGCTTGCACAAACGTCATCACCTGCTCGCCGAACGGCACGTACACGAATGCAGAGAGAGCGAGACCGCCATACGCAACGACTGCCGAAAGAGTGAACGTCTTGATCGTGAGAGACGCGTCGTGTGAAGACTGCCGGCTGTGGTTCTCCCAATCTGTGAACCGTACCGCGTACGCGTGGTACACTGCCAGCAGCCGCGGCACGAGGGTCATGAACAGGATCGTCGGACTGAAAGACTGGTGGGGCGTCAGTTGTGAAGACCCGATGGTAAATAGGAAGACGGCAATAGGCACTCACCAGGAACTTGCCACCGGGGCCCGTGTAGAGGTGTGTAACAAACGCCTCAAAGACAAAAATGCCGGTGAGGAGAGCGACGAGAACCGCACCAAACAGGAGGACGACGGGCAGACTCGTAAGGATCCGGAGCTCTCTGCGCCACCACGCGATCGGTTGGTACTGCGCCCTGCGCTTCTCAACGCGGAACGAACCGCGCGTGCCCCAGCGCACGGAGAGCACGCGCTCCTTAATCCGCCACCACTCGACGAACGTGATCGACCACAAGAGGAGCAACGACGAGTAGAGCGGGGAGTACGGTGTGCCGAAGAAGAAGAAAGCGACGCCTGCGGCGGAGATGAAGATGAGGAATTTTGTATATGACGATAGGAAGGCGAAGTATAGCGCGACCGCCTCGCCGAACTACCCATCCACATACGTATATCAGAGGTTAGAACATACATTATAGGGACGATTCACGCACCTGGCTCTTGACGCGCTCTGCACCGACGAGCCCAAGCTGGCGAGTCGTCCACGCGCGGATCCATGTCTCGTTGAAGAGCTTATCGTGCAGCGCCATGACAGACTCGACGCGATCCCAGGAAGGCGAGCCTGGCGTGATGCCGAGCCCGCCGTCCTGCGTCGTCGCGGTCACATACGCGTGCACGAGCCGCAGACGATCTGCGGGTGCGAGCGGCGTCGCGTCGAGGTCCTCAGCTCCGAGCGAGCGGCGCGACGGGAGGCCAGAGAGGAAGTCGGAATGTCTGTATGCGAGTGTTAGTAGATTATAAAGAAGATAGAGGGCAGGAGACGCACCTTTCGCGCTGGGCGAGACGCTTGAGGAGGGGCGGCGGACACGCGACGAGGACGAGAAGCTGGCCGTCGCGTGCGCCGCGTTTGCCGACTGCTCGAAGACCACCTGTGCGGCGGAGGACGGCGAGGAGGCGGGCGTACTGCTCAGAGGCCTGTCGTGCGTTTTGACGCGCGAGCGCCTTGGGCTGGACTTGCGAGCTGCCTGTTGATGATCGGAAGACAAGGACGAGGTCAACGGTGGGCGGCATGTTGGTGGTTGAGAGTGCGGATGTGAGGGATGAGTTAAAGTGAGATGTGGGGGAGAATCAACTTGGATTGAATCGACTTGAGGTGTAGTGTGTATCCTAGTGTGGTCTATGTGTTTGCACGTTCGTATCGTCTATGCGTTCGTGTCGTCTGAGGGACGTAGCCCGTACGTTGTATGTTACAAATGAGTCGTCACCTAGCCGCGTACACAGCACAAGAAAAATTGTCAGAAAGAAAGCCCAAGAGGTCGTCGTGCAAGAAGAAGCAGTGGGAAGGAGTGGCTGGTACACGCACCAGCAAAAGCCCAAGGGCTGAGGCGCCACCACACCTACGATGACTTCACAGGGGCAGCGAGTGCAGCAGTGGGGGCCGATTCGCTCCACTCGTAAAAGTGCGGGTGCTATCGTTTCTTAAGCTGTCGTCTTGATCTGCAGGTACGCGGGACACGATAACTGGTAAGGCTTGCGATTTACTCAAAGCTAGGCTTGATATCATGCAGCCTGACGCAACTCACCTGCAACTTGAGGAACCGCCCACTCCGATCTAAAACCGTCTCGCCTCGATATCCCGCCCAACAGGAAGGAGCGCCGTCACTCAACGTAGGATGTATGTACAATGTACAGAGTATATGCGTCAGGCAGGGTCGCGGTCGCGAAGAGAGGATCCGGACAGATGACGGGCGTGCTGCACGCACGTCGCACGCGAGCGGGACGCGAACTGGCGCTGGTCGCGGTAACGGCGCTGGGCTACCCGGGCTGGGTTAGTCTGCAACTAACTTACTTGCCACTATCATCTATCACTCGCGAGGTGCTTGCAAGTGTCGAATGCTTGGGATGTTTACTTCCTACTGCGCTGCCAAAAAGGCCCGAGGGACGCGCTAGGAGTCACTGGCAGCGAATATATGCGCGCTGGGAGGAGGATACACGACCGTTATAGCGTCTGTGGTCGAAGAGGGATGCACTACGGGGCCGCCGAGGATCCTAGCACACTTTCGCGCAGTGGAACCAAGGCTCGAGCGACGCGACGCGGGAGCGAGCCAGCATACACGTGCAGCAGGAGGAAGTATGCGCATGCCGACCGCGTCTGTAAAACTCGAAGACAAATACGACCTAGAGGGTCGCCCAGGCTCAGAAAACCAGGACTGAGGACAAAGACGTGCATATATGCGTGCGAGGTTGATACGAGCGAGGCTAGAGGAGAGGATGAATCTAGGGCAGGACTGGCCGAATTTCTCAAGACGCGCGGGGCGCGCAGTGGGCTGCGACGTATGTGCCATCAGTGTGGTTGGCAAGCTCACAGTCAGTCCAGGCTTCCAGAACGCGTGCTGGTTTGTATTTTAGGAGGCTAGGACTGAAGCAGATCGTGCATTCTAGCGAGTAGGCCCCAGGCGGCCTTTCGGTTCTTGGACGACTCTGGACGAGACACAGACAGCAAGGCTAAGCTACACGGACATGCAAGCCAAAGACTAGTCCAGTTGAAATGGTTTATTTCTGGCACCTTGCGATTATGCAGACTTGAAGTTGTACCGTACCGTACGTCACAGCAATCAACGTTATTTCGGACAACCCGAGTGAACGGCGCGTGTATCGACGTCCATTCACTCGTGAACGCAATATCCACTCTTACCTAAGTCATTGTCCCTCACTTGCACCTGATCTGCTACATTATTGTGCTGCCAGGTACAACTACACCATAGGATACTGCACCACCCGGAGCGAAGGCTTCCGAACCCACATCGTCCCTCCAAACCCAACCCAAACCAGACAAGCCTACCCGCGGAAGTACAGTACAAAGGCCCATAGCCCCCAACAAACACGCCTACCCACATATCACATCTACCAGCACCGAATGCCCAGGTAGCTTACAAAGACACCCACATACGAGTTTACAAAGACCCTAATACGAGGATACTCGGAAATCCGGATCTCCACCATTCCACCAAGCACATTCCTCCAAGCACATCCTGCATTCTGCACACTCATTCTGCACACAAGGGAGTCATTCAGACAAGGGTAGGGGTACAAGCTTTACATTGCAGTGCGGGTTGGTGCGTGTACATGTATACTACATACACGGATGGGTCTAGAAATACATTAGGAGGCGGACGATCCGCAAAAATGGACGTGTGGGCGTGTGGTGTAGACACCAAGAACGAATGAGTGGGGAGCACGAAGCTGGATGCACGAAGTGGAGAATGGTACTATGATACTGTGACTGTATGATAACGAAGCCGAAGCAAAAAACAGTAATTAGGGGTACGGGTACGCAGGAAGGGGGATTAAACACCACCGGTCGTACGGTAATTTCAGTGTAGCGTATATCTCTTGCCAAAAACAAGCAAGCAAGCAGGAAACCGGGATATCGGGAAACGTGGAAGAGGGTCGTGAGTGTCTTTTGCGCGGGCGTAAGTGTCCGTGTTGAGAGACGACGGGGTGCGTTCGTGCGCGGATGCTGCAGGGGGGTGTTGCAAGGGGTGCGTGCGCCTTCAGCCTCGGAACGAGCGAGTGAGTGAGCAGGGGTTCGTCCTATTCCTATGTGCGATGATCCTCCAGCCAGTCCAGAGCCAGAGGCAGAACCAGGTCCATGCATCATGCATCAGGTGCTTCCATCGAGCGAGTGGGTGTTATCCAGCCAGCCAATTCGAGTCGTGTTCTCGTGTGACCAACATAACGTTCCAGTTTGTGCACAGAGGGCTCAGCGCCCCCAGTGCGCCGAAGCATCGTCTTCCTCGCCGCCGACGGCGCGCCAGTATGGCGCCTGCTTCTGTCGGAGGCCGACGAGGAGCCGGACGAGGACTGCGCGCACGCGCGGGGCGTAGCGGTCGAAGGCGGGCTCTGACGGGCCCGCGCCGAGCCATCTCTCGAGCACTGAGCGCAGCTCGCTCGGGATCGGGAGGAGGTCCCTGTACGAATGTTGATTAGTTTCCGAATTAAGATAAGGGGGAAGGGGTAGAAGGGAAGAGGGAGAAAGGGGGACACTTACGACATGTCAATCCGGTGCCGCGTGAAAGCGTCGACTGTCGCTGCGAATTGCATGGCGACGAGGACGAATGCGTCGCTGACTTGTGCGTCGGACGCGGCGCGGTCGCTCCAGCGGCCTAGGACGTCTTGCAGTTGCTTTGTGAGGCCGAGGAGGGTTGAGACTGCTGTTGGGACGTCTGATTGCGGGGAGGGCGAGTGGGAGTGGGAGTGGGAAGGCGGTGGGGAGGGTGATGGCGATGGTGAGGGCTTGTAGTGCAGTGCTTGGGTTTGCTGTTGGGAGGGGGTGAGTGAGGGGATTGGGGGATGGGGGATGAGGGGGGAAGACTTACGTAGCGAGAGGCTGCCTTGATGCGCGCTGCGTTGTGTGTGCGCATGACGGACGGCTGTCCGACGTAGTAGATCGGCGAGTGGGAGGTCGCGTTCATTGTAATTTTCGTAGCAGCAGGTAGGCGATGCGATAGGTTCGCGTTTGGTAATGCAGTAACAGGTCCGGTGAGCTCAACACCGCAAGCAGTGACACTGACGACGACGGGAGGAGGATGAGATGGCTGAGATGGAGGCAGTCCAGAGACGGAGGAGGAGGCTGCAGGACCGGGTGGACTGGGTATATGTGCACTGGACGCGCCAGGCTCCCGGTGTGATAGACGCGGCCCGTCCGCCCTCGTCGCACAGGACTGAATTGGGCAGCACGGAATGGAACGCGAGCCGCCGGGCTACGAAGTCCTCGGCGCGTCACATGCCATTAATCGAGATCCCTCCCATACTTGTCCCACACACCCACACATCCAACTCTCCGACTAAGCCTCGGACGCACCGTGCCACGTAAGAGGACAGAAACAGACGACGTAGCCGGCGATGACTCGTGCGGGCGGGATGACTCGACTCGCTCCGGACGACGCGCTATCGCCTGTATTTCGTCAACACACGACACACGGCGGCCACGTACGGACGGCGGGCCTGCGTTATGCGTTCCCAGGCGTGCTCTGCGCGCGGGCTTCGTGGCACCGGCACGCAGCTCGGCATCCGGGACGTAACATGCACGCACGCACACTTTCATCAAGAGCGCGATGGACGATACGATAGCACGATGGGCTACCCGCAGCAACCCAGGAGGCACGCCTGCATCTCATCTGAGCCCGTGTGCCGTTCCCTAACAGAATCCCATTTATTGCACTCGCTGGTGGGAACACTGTGGGAGATCTGTGATGGCGATCGCATGGGGACGTTACCGCCGGCAGAGTGTGCGTGCTTTGGTGCAGAGCGTCTGCGAAGTCGCGGCGTCGTCCGTCCACCGCGGAGACGCCGTCATCCGCTCTGCACCCTCCGACGCTACTGCTGCCTTCGTCCGGTAAGGAGGGGAATTCTCCGTACAAGAACTCTTCTGCAGACGGCACGTGTATTTCCCTATCCACTCTTCTCCAATTCGAATGGGTGCTAATGCTGCGCGGACGTCGGAGGATATGGAAATTCCGATGGCGGCAGCGCAGCAATGAATGTTCGTTAAGAAGCCGGTGACTAGACTCGATGCGCCATCCATGTCTTTCATTTGCAAGAGCGTCCAACTAGCGTCCAGCATGCATGACTCTTCCACGTCCGCCGTCGTTGTCGGCGACGACGGCCACGCACTGTGCTGTATCATCTTGCAGCTCACCGAACTGCCCGACGAGCCCTATCAGAGATGTGTTGCATCCCACCCACCCGGCGGCTCCAACCGTGAGACGCGCGCGAACCCCATCCACCACTTAAGTTGGAGGTGAGCTGTTCCTGGGTTGCCGTCGTCGTTGCCGTGAGCTCATGATATTGCTGCGCTTCTGCCGAGTTCTCAGCATCAGGCGCGCACAACTTCTCCATCGTCGACGCTGTTTTTTGTGTTGCCGGATGATGATGCTGGCCATGGGCGGCCGTCGAAGTCATTCATGTAGCGTGTGCGAGATGCGAGATGTGGCGTCGCGCCAAGAGCGAGTAAAGCGTATGGTACGCACTCCGCGCACCATCGGCTCAAGTTTCTTGACCGCACACAAGCACACACGACCTCGGCAGCTCAAACACACAATTCACGGGCGAATATAGCCCGACGACACATCGCGACCCGTCCGCTCAGCAACGACTTGGCTCGTTCACTACCACCGAGGAGATGCACGTCACATCACGACCGATACGAGAACATGATACAGAGATACAGACATCTTGCATCATCGAAACATGCGGGAGGGGCTGCCGCCGGGACACCCACGCGCGCGCGCGCGCGATCAAGACGGCTGTCCTGTCCTGTCTGTCGAGAATTTGAGAGCTTCAGTCATTCGTTCGTTCGCCGTTTGGGTTTCGTGGCGGTGTCGCCGTGATACATTGCTTTGCTCCCCATACAGTATACAGTAGACACCACCAATGCTAGCTGGAGAAGTGCTTACTGTGTTGACGGAGCCGACGGGCAATTTGAATGTAGACACCGTGATATATTATCTGCACGTCAACGAACGAACGAGTGTATTGCGTTAGCACGGCACTGGTGCCCCGCCGCTAGAACACCCACACCCACACGCGCACGGGACGCCGCCGCCCACTCCAAGTACCGTACACGCTCACCGCAAGCGCAAGCCGCCTCCAAGCCAGACTACGACTACGAGCGCCGTCACCTAGCAACACCCACCGTCTCCCATCTCGCATCACCCGCCACAGCAGCTCAGTGTTCGTTGTCTTCGTAGCCCTCATAATCCTCGTCTCGTACCAAGCCGTAGCAGCCTCCGACGCGGGTCGGGCACTCCGCAGCACCCCACCCACCTCCGCGTAAAACACAAAAATAATCGGAATTAGAAGCGTCGTCCACATGGGCGAGCTCCGCGATCGTGATGCGCCCGCGTCGAGGATCCGCGCCGGTCGTCTATTTCTCTCCTCTTGCCGTCGTGGCGAGCGCGCGCGGGAGCGAGGTGGGTACGCGTCTCCGAGGGAGGCGGAGGCGGAGATAATCGTGCGCGTCGCCGGGGTGTGGTCCGCCGATTTCTTGTATCTTGTGCCAGTGGAGGAGGGGGAAGATAGAGAAAATGGGGTGTAGGTGCACGTGGTGAATGTGAACGAAGGGTGGTGGGGACGCGAATGGTGATGGTCTCGTGACCGTGTATTGCTTCGTGGCGTCCGCAGAGGCAGTAGCAGCAACGTGCAACGAGTGTGGGCGTACTGTATTCGTATTTGGACACGTGCGTCTTTGTGTCTTGGTGTCTTTGTCTTTGTGTCTATTATTTATGGATCCGTGGATCCACATGTGCTAGTTTCCGAGTACAAGTATGGTGAGGGGCTGTGGGCCTTTGTACTCCCCTTGGTGGACTTGGTTTGGAGGGATGATGTGCATTTGGGTGTGGATTCGGAAGACTGTTGGGGTATGGGTGCCACGATGTTCGAGTACCTGGCTGGAGCCGCGTACTTGTGCAGATCGTGGTCAACAGTCTACACGAGCGGTTTCTCGAGTTGAGCACGTCGATCTGCCTCATCCGTACGCCGCATACCGAGCTGTAGCGTCCCTACTGCGCCTTACGACGTGGGTCTCCGCGCGCCGTGCGCTGCACCTCCGCCATGAACGCAGTCTATCATACAACTCCAATTCAGCTTCCCTCCATCTCACCTGCAGTCAAAACAAGAATGACTCACATCACTCCCATACACCTCCTCCAACGGCCTAACCTGCCTATACACCCACCCAAACTCCTGCAACATGCGCTCCTTCACACTCGCACCAGCGACGAGGAACCTTGCAACACGCGCCTGCACTTCCTTACTCTCCGCGCGGTACGCAGCCACGCTCGCGGGAAATGCGGCGTCGCGCCGCCGTTGGGCGGCTGCTTCGGCGAGGCGTTGGCGGTGCAGGGCGAGGGTGGTTTGGAGGTGGGCGTAGTGGTGCGATGTGTAGGTGGAGGAGCCGGGGGGAGGGATGTGTGTGGTTGCTGTGTGGAATTTCTGGCGTCGATCGTTGGTCAGCGTAGAGTTTAACAAGGAAGAATGAGAGGAAGGAGGGACGCACGGTGAGCTCGGGGAGGACGATAGCATCGTCCGTTGCGTGGTACTCGTCTGTTGCGTCTGCGATGTAGTCTGCGGCGATGCGATCGAGGAGCGCGCTTGCTTCGGTTTCGTGTCGCGTTTTGAGAGCGGCGAGACGGGTGGTGGCTGGGACTGGGGCGGCGAGTTCGGCTTTCATCGTTGCCAGACTATAGGTAGACACGTCCACATTGCATTGAGTATATGCGCATTTCAGCGAGAAAAAAAGAAGGCAGAAGAGACGCACCTAGGCCCATAAGACCCTTTCACATCGAGGAGCTGTTCAGCCTGCCTGTGCAACGCGACGGCATCGCGCAGCTCGCGCGGCGGCAGCGTTGAGGGGATAACTGGGAGGACGGCGGATGTGAGCGACATTGTGCGCGTTGCGGGGTCGGTGAAGCCGTTGCGTTTTATTGACATCTTGCGTGTGGATGGGGAGGCGGGGATGAGGATAGAATGAGATGAGATGAGGTGTATGGGCGAAGGGAGAAGTCATTTCGATCGGATGAAGGTCGCGGAGGCGCTGGTGGTCTCGTGACCGTGTCAATGGATTCAATGAACGTGCTTAAGAACCGGTCTGGTTTCTAGGGCTGTACTACTACTTGTTATGAACCGTGTCATCTATCGTTGACATCGCCGTATTGGCCTACGAAGGACACGAGCTATGAAATTCTCGAAGCTTTGGGCTGTTCACTTCCACTTTGAGTACCGTCAAGACCCCTTCATCGTGGCGGGCTGTTCTATCTTTTGTCTCCATCTACAACATGGAGGTGAGATGTTCGTTACTACACATAATGTTGCAGCAGTACTCAGTTTTTATCCTCAGCATGAAGTTATATCGCGAGCAGTGTCCGATGCAGCACATCGAGCGATGCTCATGCTGAAGCGTGGGAATGCACGCTGGCGCCCAGATCATCGGTCAGTAGCCCAGCGAGAGCCTGATGACGGACGCTATCCTTCCTTGGACCGTCCATCTAGACCTGAACTCGAATTGTAGGGGTCGTGAAGAACGTCTATATCAACGGTGAGGTGTACGCCCATTCACAGCGAACCTGAATGCTCACTATGTTGATCCGCAGTACACGATACGCATACACACGCTCGGATCGCGAGCGATGTGCAACTAGCGGGCGCACTCTTTCACTCCATCTCGCCTCGCTGTCTTATCTTAACCAAGTGGCGACACCAGCACATAAATACGAACAACACCCGCTAGGTACCACCACACCTGCCGCTTAAGAACAAGATAAGAAACCTAGGGAAGCCTACTTCGACACGCGATGAATCCCGAACTTAAGCGCAACAGTCTGAGCCCTCACCCACACCCTCACGGCTCGCTGAGTCGCGCACACGGTTCCGCGCTCCTCCAACGGACAGGCTCGCACGAGTCTCTCACCGCTCACCCACTGCTCTCGCCAACACTCGCCGCCCCCTCCACATCCACCTCCACCGACCAGGCACCCATCTCAACCTCAACAGCAAGTGCACCGCGGTATGTACCATACACCCCACGACAGCGCGCTGCGCCGGCGTCGACTGCGAGCGGGGTAACAATTCAGCCCGCGCCTGGAGATGCGACGAGCAAGCTGCAGCTGATGAACCTGAAGGCGGCTGCGCAGCGCGGTGGGCTCGATACTGCCAGTACGGGGTGGGCTATCTTGGAGAAATTAGGGACTGAGGCGGATCGCGGGGAGGAGTGGAATAGGATTTGGGACGCGATTGCGCGTAGTAAGGTGCGTGTGCTATCACTTTTCCCTTTGGGCGGTGATTGACTGGGCATGTGGGATGTATGGTGCAGGCGACGTTGCTGCTACCACTGGAGGCACATCCCGCACACGAGACAATCACGCCAGAGTTCCTGAAGGACCACGTCGTGTTTTGGGATGGTGCACACCGCGACGCTCCCGCCGTCACCCTCTCGGGCCTCCGCGGCACTATGGCAGAGTACGTCCCGTCCCCTTGCTCGTCTGCCCTCTCGCGTGCCAGTGTTGATTGAACACCTCCAGCGAGACTCTCATAATTCGCTCGACGCTTGACCCGTCGTCGAAAGTGTTTCATGCCATCCAGGATCCCACCACCCGCCCGTCAGCGTTCAACGCGTTGCCGCCTCTCCCAGCCACCCTACCACATCTGCAACTACCTCTTTCAAACAATCCGTCCCCTTCCTCTTCTTCTTCCTCCTCGTCACCTCTTCCTCTCCCGCTCCCGACCTCTCCGAACCCGGCGCCGCCACCACCGCCTGAATCACCTTATCCGACCTACAGCCTCACCTCTCACCACCCGTCACTACCGCTACCACCTCGTCCGCCCCCCACCTCCGGCTCAAAGCCGCCGCTACCTCCTCGGCCCAGAACGACGGCCGGAAGCACCACAGCAGCAGGAGCTGCGGCTACCTCTACGCCTGCAGCTACCGCATCGCGGTTGTCGAACCCGTTCGCGTCCCTCTTCGGTCGCGCATCGACGCCGGCGCCGCAGACCCCGCCAGCCAGCCCTCAAACTGCGCTTACTCCGCTCCACGGAGCTGCGTCTGACGTGCAAAGCTCCAGCTCGAGTGTGAACGCAGCGGACGGTGGAACAGAGCACGCGTTGGGCGTGCCGGCGTTCACGATCTCGCGACGCATCGTGCGGCGGGAGGTTGCGCGAGCGCTGCTGACGGGCGTGAGACGCGACGTCGGTGCTACTCTCGCGGCAAGTGGTGCGCCGACGTGGGTCGCAGAGCGCGTCGAGGAGTTTGCAGAGCGTGAGAGGCTGCTGCCGTTCATCAAATCCAGCGCGAGGGCCAAGGGGAGGCAGCACGAGGATGCAGGAGGGGGCGGGTACGTTGTCGCCGCGGGTTGGGATGAGGAGGAGAGTATGGACGACGTCGGAAGGCGCGTGCAGGGACTGTATGCGGATGTGGAGGCGCTGCTTGTGAAGCGCAAGTGGAAGGGCGGGCGGACGTCAGGTTTGGGTGGGCGTGGGTTACCACAGTTTCGCAATCAGCATCACCACCATCACCACCACAGCGGGAGCATTAGCCACGGCTCGATCTCGTCCTCTACGGAGACGACCGACGCGGACGAGAAGGCGTCTTTGGCAGAGGAAGAGCTGGACACAGAGAAGGAGAGCGAGGCGGAGGAGCATGCACACCCGGAAGAGGACGAACGGACGAAGCGAATCCGAGAGGTAGTCGAGGCGGTCGAGCGCGCATTGTGCACCGTGTTCTACGATCGGTGCGTTGTACGCGCGTCTCTCCCTCGGTCAACATGCTAACTTTGACGTTGCAGATTGTTCTTGCAGGGCTGCTCGGATGACGCAACGCACGACGAGGCGCTGTCGAGCCGCATAGCCGCTGTGAACCTGCTCGATCTCAGTCTGGCGCACCTCGGTGTGGACGTCGGCGAGTCTGCGACGGCTGTGGAAGCAGTCGTGAAGGCATGTGGCGAGAGTATGTGGTCTGTGTTCTGCTGTATGCACGGGAGGAAACTAATTCGTCTTGTTTCTTTACCTTCGTTTCTGTTTGTGTTTTGCTTGACCAGCCTTGAGCCAGCTGGATGCAGCCTGTCGTGCGCCCGCTGACAAGGCAGCCGTGCTCGTCGCGGCGCACAAGATACTCGTTGGTAAGCACGGACCCTAGGTTGACGCAAGCGATCACTTATGTATGCGCTCCGATTAGACGGGCTTTCGAGGCTGCCGCCGATCAAGCTCAAGCCTGAAGATGAACTACTAGACGACAAGACGCCGCGCGCACATACCTTTGGCAGGAGCACGTCCGACGAGGAGGACGACGATAATGATGACGATCTACGCGATGCGCATGGGGTGTTGTCTCCTGGGTTGCTGCACGATTCACCAACCGTCGTTCTATCGCCCAAGTCTACACGTCCGCAAGAAGACGATACTGACTCTGCCAACGTTGAAGCTCCTGAGGCGGCACCGGCGCGGTCGACGTCGCCCCGACTGACTATATCGCCTGCCCCGCCTACGACCCCGACGCCTGTATCAGGCGACATTATTCTGCCGCTAATGATCTTCGCTGCGGTGAAGGCGAATCCTCCGCACCTTGTCTCTCACTTGCTGTACACCCAACGTTTCCGCAACCAAACCGTCGGCGGCGAGGAGAGCTACTGCTTGATCAACCTGATGGCTGTCGCGGAGTTTTTGGAGAACGTAGACCTCGCGGCACTCGGCCTTGGAGAGAGCGAGAAGAACGTTATCAGGTACGTCCGAGTTTTCTTTCCTGTATGTGTGATCATGTAGTACATGTATCCTGACCCCATGTCGTCTTGTAGCACTGCAGAGTTGACACCTATCACCGTTACACGGCCAGGGTCCGAGCCTGCTTCTCCGCGGAGCGTGCAAGCCAGCCTCCGAGGCAGGGTGGAGCAGCAGGTCGATGCTATTGCTGGGTCCGCGAACAAGGTCATCTCAGGTGTCGTCGACACTTCGTTCGGTGTCTTGCGTGCGTTCCTCCCAGGGGCAGCGCAAGCCAACACCGATGCGCCAGCTGCAGACCCCGACCTGCAGGAGTCTGCGCCATGGAACGCAACGCGCCCTGGGTTCGGGCTGCTCCGACGCGACACGGCATTCTCGATCGCAAGCCTCGCGGCGTCGTTACCTGGAGCAGGCATCCGCGCGAAGACCCCTGTACAGAAGGACGAGGACGGCCAGCCGTTGCTTGAGGTGCCGTCGCGTCCTGCATCGGTGCGCTCATCGCGGAGGGCCGACTCGGAGGACGAGGATGACGAGGACGAGGATGATGAGGACGATGAAGATGAGGAGGACGAAGATGGAAATGGGGAGGAACATGATGCTCGAAGTATTCGCAGCTTTGAGAGCATGATGAACAGCAGGAGTGGCAGGCGGAAGCGCAGGCTACCGAATGGGCGTAAAAGCATCACGGATCGGCTAGCCAGTGTAACGGGGCTGTCACGTCTTTCACATCCTCAGGCAGCGGAAACTAGCAAGGTGCGTCTTGACTGCAGAGTATTTGTGGGTTCCGCTGAAAGATGCTTTTGTAGGCTTCACCGCCAGCCTCAAGACGCTCCTCTCTTCTGATTCCACCTCAGGCTATGACCCGTTATGACTCGCCGATGTCTTCGAGAGCAGCTTCGCCGGTGGGTATCCGGATCTCGCCCCCCAATGCCCGCTTCCTCGAGTGTAGTGAGGATGATATCAAGGTTTCGGAAGTGGCAGAGTTATTGAGAGAGTACAAACGAATGGTGGAAGCCGTCCGGGCGATGGGTGGCTTCCATGAGTGACCTTCGTTTGTGCTATCAGTATTTACAGTGTATTGGGTTAACCGAGTCGGCTTGTGCTTAGGTATCTGGACTACACGGATGATGTATCAATCTAATTGTTGTAGATGTGACTCATTGTTCATGGTGCTGCCCCTGCTATGAGTGTCTCGACGAATGTGTGGGATGCTCCACTGTAGCGGGCGATACTCCCGTTGTACTGCCCAACTAATGCTGTGAACAGACACCGTCTGCCTCGAAGATAAAACATATTATATCCCAGTTATTCATGTCTATTATCCCATCATAGCCATCTTGTGTATATACATCATATGTGCGGAGCAGTTAGCAGCCCATCATGCCATGCGTTAAACCTTACCTACTTCAGTGTCCTCCTCATGACTAGCCGGGCTGGCCCTGTTTACAACGGCCTGGTGGTCTAGTAGTATGATTCCTTCTTAGGGTGTTGCCTTATTTGGAGGAGGTCCCGGGTTCAATTCCCGGCCAGGCCCTCATTCCATTGTCGGATTGTTTTTTTTCGCTGCTGTGGAAAGCTTGGAGAAGTCAGAGGATGTCCAAGCGAGTACAGTAAATGAGTGCACAGTCGGTGTGGATACAGATTTCAGAGAACCGGAGGGGTTACTTCGTGGGCGTCGATTATGTGGCAAATTTGATCCTCTACACTTTCCATATATTGCCCCCAATGGGAACACAGCTGCCGTGAGATTTAAATGGATGCAGATAGTCCATTGAAATAACTGATACTATACATCCACTCTCAAGACGAGTGCAACTATTCATCCTCATCATTCCGTACAACTATCAAAGCAAACAGGTTCACCCTCAACATCTTGGCTGGCTTTTGTCAGATTCTGCCCCGCTGCTCAGTCTGTAGTCTGCGCCTGGTGGAGGTCTTCATAGCAAGGTCAGCTATGATCCTAGTAGCGATGAGGACGAGAACATACAGGACGAGAGCGAATGACGATCCGCCTGACAATATGACTAGGGCCTGGCATCAACGAGTCTCGTGATTCCTGTGCAGCGGATTCATTTCGTTGGTGTGGTTGTGCCAGCTGCTTTTCTCTCTGCACGGTATATTTCAAGTAAGACCGTAGTCGCACTTCAACGGGCCATGAGGACTCGTAACGCTGCAAGAACGGGAACCGCGATGTGCACTGACGGACCGACACGACGACGCGACTGTGAGAAGTGAGACATGTGGGCTACACGACGACCGGACGCACCTCCTTTACCACTTCAGTGAGAGCATATGCGTCTTGTTGGGACAAAGGTTTTGTACGGTCCAAGTACTTCGACGCTATTTTCGGTACATCTCTCTGTAGGTAGGCCAGAATGTCGGCGAAGGAGGTGATCGTATACAGCGAGACTTACAGTCAGTACAAATTGCTCCTCGGGTGACAATCCAGGTATGAGTGATATTTGGCGATACTTAATGGAAGGAGCATGTGGACGCCGTATGATATCGGACGGACGCATCGCTAATGGTAGCCAGCTGGTCAGAAATATCGCAGGGTTTGGTCTTTGAGATAGCTCGAGTGGCACTATTAGAAGGAGGAAAGACGAATATACGAGAGGCACTACAGCAGCTTTGTTCTGTTGTACCAGCGGGTATGTGATATATGTGATATCTGCTTTACGTTACGCTCATGATTAGGAACCGGTGACTCGGACGGGGAACTCACAAAGAGCCACGGCGTTTGTATACATCAGCGGTGTACCTCCTTTGTCTTCAAAGAAAAAGGCAACCTGGTGATGAAACATGGAAATTAACTACGCACATCTCGTCTGAAAGCTGCTGCCGGCATGATCTCCTGATCCATTGGCCCTCACTCGTTTGCACCATAGGGGGCATGGGCATAGCATGGCTCATGTATTTTGCACAAAGAAGGGAAAGCGATAGGACGTGCTGCAAGAGTATACAGGGATGTAACATGGAGGGGGAATGCGTATGCAAAGAAGAATAAAAAGCCCGGCGGCAGACCCTATTTCCGTTTGCAATGGGGAGATTATGCCTCTGCAGTCGGCTTGACCCGCTTGACAGCGCGAGTGTTTTCCCTGCAGAAGGGGCGTTTAGTAAAAAGGTAGGATAGTCGAGCCTGAAAGTGTGTGTTTACCTGAAGCCGTTCTTGAAACGTCTCGAGACTTCCTTGAGGTAACGCATACGTCCAGTACCAGTGGTCTTTCGGCGCTTGGCCTTCTGACCCCACTCATACGACCTCAGCTTTGCGCGAGGGTATCCACATTGCGCACACTCTGTGAAGGTAGATCGACAACGTTGGGTTGTTCATTCAAGGGTCTCGGTGAGAATGTGCATAGAGAGGCAGTTGTGGAGATATTCACCGTGGTGCTGCTTGTGGAACGAACGGCTGCCACACCGACGGCAGAGGGTGTGGGACTTGGTGTGCCGCTTACTAAAGAGATAAAGAGGAATATGTCAAAGGAAAGCACGAATGTGAATGACAGACGTTACTCACCCGAAGGATGTGGTACCTATGCACCGTCAAAATACCAAAGTTCATTAGTTCTATGGAATGCAGCTTTTGCTTTTGCGAGGGAACGAACCTTTCGTCTAGAGAGACAAACAGGATCAGTCACTGCGTACATACTGTAGAACGCTGCCATGGTCTTCGGGACATCTGCTGAATCTCTGCGCCTCCCATACGAAACCCTACATCCGGCCTGCCTTCCTCCCATCCATCGTCCAAACTTCTCCGATCCATTCCATCCATACGCTCATCCTCCGTAACAGCAGATATCCGTCCGACTGGCAGCGTTTCGGGATCTAACTCACCATGGTGTCTTGAAGATTTTGCGGTTGCCGATGTGTAGGGCGGGGGGCGGGTTGTGTCCTGCGCCTAGTCCGAGATGCTTATGTAAGCTACCAAAACGGGATCCATCAACCTCCATCAACGCTCACACCACACAACATATCTTTACTGAATTCCGGTCACGAAACGACCACACCGATAATAAATCCGTCTCCTAATATCAAATTCTGACATTACAAAGGTCTTTCGCAGGTTTTTTCCTTAGGCAGCTACCTCACCGAAGTCGAGCTCAAGCATCGTTTGGACCACTAAGAGACATTTACCACTTTTGCTCTATAGCCGGTAGCTTCACATGCATATCATAGGTCGGTCTCACGGCTGGCTTTCCCCTTCTCGCGGACCCGAATGTGTAGTGTGTCCTGCCACTAACACCAGTCATCTTAATTATAGGGCGGGACTTCATCAAGTACGAAAACAGCCTTGCTTCGACTTCCAATCTTACGCATAAATGGCTCAATATTATGTGCATGCTCGCCCGCGTGTCTTTTGTAATCATCTACTCATGTTCCGTGCCAGCACGCTATGCATGCATGGACGATCGTCTGACCCCAAGAAAACATTCAAGTAAACGGCATTTCCTTGTTCACACAAACCGAGGGGTATCGATGCAACAAACCTTGATGTACGTTTTGTAATGTACATGCCGGACAGTCCGTGAAACACTAGCTGCAGTCGTCTATCTCTCAATCTGCTCAGGTGAGTCCTACGTTTCGGGGTTGCATCTCATCTCCTGATCATCCAGAGCCTGAGTTGATGATACTTGTCAATCTATGAATATCCTCTACTTTATGGTACTGTTACAACTGTTGAAGCCGGCAATCCTTCGAAGCCAACCCCAACCGCCTGAAATCTTCCGGTATCGACGGCTTTGAGATGCTCAGCCTCCTCACGGTGATAGAAGGGCGGCAACAGACCAGCCAAGGGTGTCGCCCTTGCTGACGGATTCTATACCTCGCATGACCCCTACTAGACGCTGCCGACACGCTGTCTCACAGTCATGAGGCAGTCCGCGTGCGGTTTTCCCATCCCAGCGTCCTTATACGGTATATATGATAACAGACGGCTTTAGCCCAATCTTGCAAGTCCGAGAGTGCGTTGCAGGTACGTCCAAGATCTAGTGATGAATATGACGATCCGGTCTGCTAAAATCACCTCATTTGACAGCGGGAATTAGACATCACAGTAAATATTCCCACCTTTTGATACCCAAGATCAGGATCGCTGTGCGTAGGAACCCCTGATTTTTCGGCAGCAAATGTTTATCTTATCACCCCGTTGATTGTCCTGCAGCAGTGTGCCAGCTGGCAGTGCGCTAGTGGCGCGCCAAACCAAGCCAAACCCAATAGCTTGATATCCGTCCTGGTCACCCGCGCACAAGGCGACCGTCTTGTTGAGGCTCCTGTGACTATCGACGATCGCTTAGTTTTGTTCGCGGCGGGGTAGGGGGAAAGCAGAGAAGTCGGTGTTTCTCCGCAAAGTCGCTGCATTACTGGCTGCGGTTCGTCCAGGCGTTTTTTTGGCGAATCTTGTCGCATCTAGAGCGGCACCTGTAGGTTTCGGTCCACATCATTATCTCACGGGAACCGAGAGCAGTGGGCAGATTTCATGTTTTCTTCCTTTGAAGCGTCAAGTACAAGAATCAATGGGGAATGATTCCAACGCCTTATCTTGTATGGCTGGGAACACCTTCTGTCGGCCTCGGGAGGAGCAGAGGCAATACCGCCTTCCCGACTCGAGCGTTACATACGACACAGCAACGTGAGGTCATCTTTACGGGAATTTAGACGATTACAGCTGCCTAAATCAGAGTGTTCTTATTGAGTGGCTACAAGATAAGATGGGGAAAATATTACATAATTCGATAAGACGAAATGAGCGGCGGGTGATTGGCTGAGGAAGATTGATAATCTGCATTTTATCAGAGTTAACTCCCTTCCCGGGCATCGCTGTCCCAAACGGATCTCTCCCCTCTTTCTTCAACTTCCCAGTTCCCCCTTGCCTGCTCTCTAACTCTCCCGCCTCGTCCCCGACGCGTCTTTCCCTCCCGCCGTTGTCGAGCACGACGTGTCTTCTCCTTTTCTCGTCGTCTACCCTAATCTACTCTTACTCGTCTTATCGTAATCGCGCCTAGCTACCTTCTCGCCTTCCTCTTCCCCGGGCTACACATAATACCATGCCTGCCGTAGTCATGGCCTCTCCCGTCAGCATGCACAACCCAGCACTGTCCAAGATTCACTTTAATGGACAGATAACACCTCCGGCTTCCGATCACTCTAGGAACGGCATCGAACAACAGCCCTCACCCACGCCTACCCCGTCCTCACCCTCCCCTACACAGAGTCTGCAACGCATTGCTCCAGCGCCCAGCATAGATCCACCCGCCAGGGCAAAGAGCACCGAAAATGCCGACCCCTCGCTTGGTCAAAATCAAGCCACGTCGCAGTCAGTGATCAACTCAAAGCCTCCTTGTGCGAATTGCGGTGCCTTCTCCACCCCATTGTGGCGTAGAGACGGCGAAGGAAAGGCAGTGTGCAATGCGTGCGGTGAGTTTTGCTTCATCATTAAGCGTTTCTGCTGTTCTCGGTCCTTTTGGAGGGATATGGGAGGTCTCTCGTCCGCCACGTGGATCTAGGGATCTTCACAACGTTTCGACAAGGCTAATCAGGTATTGATTCCTCACCGCTTCGGTGAGGAGATACCTGCCTATATGGGCATTTCTATGCTCAATAGCGGCCTTCTGAGGGTCTGGGCATGATCTCAAACACATCTTCTACATCTTTGTCTGCCTTTCTGCTTATACACGCCTCGCTGTTAACGATCATCACTGACGCGTTTCCTTCTCCTTTCTTCTCATCTACCCATCCTTCTATCCACTGCTGGTATCGACCATGCATGCATACATTAACGTGGCTGTCCCATCTGCCTCACTATGGCGCTCGATCGTGGTGCTTGTACGATGCCTGCCTCGTGCATCCGGATATCCTCTCCCGCCCAAGCAGGCCTCTACTGGAAACACAAAAACATGCCACGACCTACCAACCTCAGTCGCTCTTCAGCGACAGCTAATACTGTGGCCTCTGCGACTCACCCAGACGCGAACACCGTTGTTGACGTAAATCATCTATAATTGTACTATATACGTACATTGTTCTAACAAAGATTCTGTCGATCAGCAGGAAATGTCGCCTAAATCCCCTCCGGCCACTGCGATACGCATACCGACGCCAGCTGCTTCACCGCCCGTTGGAACCAACCAGGCTTCACCCGTCGCGGCCGGATCGGCAAAGGATCAATCTCAGACGAATGCGCACCTAGCCGGCACATGCCCCGGCGACGGACGATGTGACGGCACCGGTGGAACCTCCGCATGCTCTGGCTGTCCGACCTTCAACAACAACGCAATAACCACCACGAGCGGCTCGTCAACTGCTCCCCCTCCACCACCTTCGCCACCGGCGCCTTCGCCGGAGGCCAACAGCAAGATGCGTCCCAACGCAAAGACTCCTGGTGCCGCAGCTGCAGTTGGTGCGTTGAGTTGCGCGAACTGTGGAACTTCGACGACTCCTTTGTGGAGGAGGGACGATGTTGGGAACAATATTTGTAATGCTTGTGGTACGTCTTGTCATCTGTCATTTATCCTTCATCTTTGTGTCACACCTTTATCTTCCGTCCTGCATTCGTTGCTACCCCATCGCATCTTTCATCGCTGTCTCGGATTTTGGGCGTGGCACGGCTGCTGCCACGTGGTGGCATGCCGTGTCAACCCGGGTTAAAAAGGCGCTTAGGGCGTTTAATCTGGAAGCGTTGTCTTATCAGATAGTGCCAGCGCGCACCTCGATTCTTCACCATAGTTGACCGTCCCACCAAGTTCAAGCTACAAACAGAGCTAGATCTCTTATTCCCGCTTTCCTATTGCCACCAGCCAATTTCTACATCCACTTCTACTTTATACAAATCTTTCTCCTCTCACGCATTTACGAGGCCAGAGGCTAACGTTCCCTAATCAACTAGGTCTGTACTTCAAGCTTCACGGCACGCACCGCCCTAATTCCATGAAAAAGACTGTAATCAAGCGCCGTAAGCGTGTTTCAGCTGCCCCCGGAGCTCCTGGATCGCCGAACGCACAAGATCGTATGTCGGACCAAGCAGCTGCCGAAGTCTTGGCAAGCGTTGGCCGCTCGCACAGCTCACAAGGGTTTGGCCCGGAGGAGGAAGCAGAGGAGCAGGAAGGGCAGCCGAAGAGGAAGAGGGTTAGAAAAACCAAGGCAGAGAGAGAGAGGGAAGCCGCACAAGCCATGGAAATTGACGATGACGAGCAACCAACGACCCGTCGTAGGGGCGGCAGAGCAACTGCCGGAACACCTTCGAGAGAGCCAGCGCATGCTTGGGTCGATGGTATGTCGTTGTTGCAACAGGCATGTCGTCTGACTGCTGATCTTTCGGGTGATGTGAAAATAGAACCAGCAAGACTGTCTGCTGGCCGTCCTGGAAGCTCAGACGGGAGATACGGCTCTGGTGCTCCGAGAGGCAACCCATTCACTCATTCCCACCTGCATTCTCAAAACCCTCACGGTGGATTCGACCTCCCCCCTTTAAACGCTGCGCTTGGTGAGTCGGCGTCCTTGCTCAGGGAGGGGGCTCCAGCAAGTTACGTACGCTCGGGTTCTGCCGCTGCGTTGGGTGCACCTAGTAGGACTCACTCTCCTCTAGCCGGACCCGGAGTTAGTACCTCTGGCTCAGGATACGTCCTCCCACCCCCCCACAGTCTCGCTCATGGGTACTCGTCGTCATACGCGTACACTCCGCATCACACTCCTCCGCCTGTGCCCACCATGCACGACTTAGACAGGCATTATACAGAGCTTGCAGAAGAGAAGCGCAAGTTGGAAGACTTGCTCATGAAGACAGAGCGCATGATGGCAGGCGTGAGACGTGGAATGGAAGATATGAGGATGTCGCATCTTTCCCATCCCAGCACTCGTCCCCCGTCGACTCAACCTGTTCCGCACCACCAGCCTCCCTCTCCTCGCGAGCATCACCAGCCGACCCCCGTCCATGCTGTGCCCCTCAAACGTGGTGACAGGTCGGTAAGTCTCCAGCGCGAGAGGGAAGGCCGCGAGAGTGTCTGGCCTGTCAATACCCCTGAGAATGCCCCTCCCCGGGACTAGTCGAAGACTGGTCTGCTTGAGAATTACCGGCAATACCCTCCCCTTTCTGTGTGTCCATCGTTCTGTTATCTCCAACCCTCCGTTGTCGCTCTTGATTTTTGCATCCGTAACATATCGTATTATCTGTTGTAGTTCCTCATGCGCTTTCTTTATCGTCGTTTCTCGTATCGCTTCTTATACACCCCAGACGCTGCCGGTTTCGTTTACAGTGTTCCCCCGTACATATAGCATTAACTATTCTTCCGTCGGTTGGTTGCTCCGTTGTTTAACAGCCAGCTCCTTGTCTGGACATGTAGTCGTTATCCGTACTTTCCCATTCGATGTAATATTGTGGTTACCTATATAGTAGAGGGTATAGCTCTTGCTATCCATCCCCCATTTGCTGGATACCCCTGGTCTGCCGGGCTGTCTTGCCCATACTGCGTCCGATGTAGGGCCATCACCATCAGAGTCAGTCACAGACATAGGCTGAATAATGCAGAACCTGTCCCGCGCGGAACTATGTTAGAGGATAACGCCTGCTTGGCTAGGTATCATCTTGTTTGGAGTTAACTTGCGAAGTTTTTTAAGGACCAAGGTGGTCATGGCGCACTCCCGTCCGCAAAGGCAATCAATATTGTATCCGACGCTGTCGATCAAAGATAAACATGTGGCCTACAACACGACCGATCTAAGCGCACAAGAGTCATCAGGACATCAGGAAGCGTTCACGCCTGACTACGACAAATAGCTGAACCTACGTGAGGATTACTCTGGGTAAATCCAGGAAGGTTGAGAGGCATTAAATTTCTATAGAACGGGAACTGGAAGTGTACAAAGAGACTGCAAGGAGAGTGAATGGATAAGTGGCGTAGCGGAGTAACTTGTAAGCAGCCTATAACAAGCATGTGGACAGGGACGCAATTTCACGTGAAATTTGCCTTTTCCCAATATTGAGTTTGCCCAACTTTGCGCTTTCATCCACGACCACCACGACCACCATGGCCACTGTGGACGGCGTCAACAATGGTGAGCACTCTGCGCTCGATGACCAGGATGAATCCGTTCGTATCGCTGTCCGCGCCCTTGGTGACATGAGGAACAGCGTGCACACCTCACCTTCAACGTGTACGTCGCCTCCTCTTCCTCATCTCCTCAGAAAAATAGATCGACTGACTCGTTTGCAGCATTCCAGCCAACACCAGCGTTGTCAATATCTTCCAGGTCGACTAGTCCGTCGCTACCTGAAGATGAGCCGGATTTCGTCTCACGGATGTCTACGTTTCCTATCGTGAACACCGCATTACGGGCATATGAACAGGGCAAAGCGAGCTCGAGGGTGGTCAAGGTGCGTGCGGAAGCCGCATGTAGTTTGATATCCAGCTGACCCCAGACATGCACTGTCTGCGCAGTATGGAGCAGAAATGATGGAGTCTTCCGTCAAGACCATCTCTCGACCTGTAATTGACCGCCTCCCCGTGGGTCAGCTTGATGAATTCGCATGCAGGCAGTTAGATAGGGTGAGTGAACGTCTTGCTATGATGTAAACCCTGCTTCTACGTCCCACGCTTGGCGCCTTGTGCTCAGGCACAAGACTAAGGTGTCCCCATGTCGCAGATGAGGATATTGTAGGCTTGCGTGCAGCAGCTCTCATTCGTGATAGCGCGACTGCACACGATGCTCATAGCATGGTGTCCGGTGGGCAGTCGGGTCTTTGAGTGGACACCACACTGCAAACCGCCCTTCCATGTTTATTTGCATAGCTGTGTATAGCGCGCCAGAGCCCTATTCACGTGTCTCTGCCTGTGTCTTTGCCGCGATGGTCGTAGAACGGCTGGAGCAATCGGTTGTGCATGATCAAGCGATACCCGCGAGCATTCAATGCAGTGTTCGTGAGAGCTGCTATGCAGGGCTGCGTGTTCGCCAGTCGAACAATGTCAGCAGACCTACTTTCGAGACTCCGCACGTCCATGTGAAGATCGACTGCCTGCTGGTTCACTCGCTTTCGTGCGAGAGTATTTCGTTGGGGATTATGACATTGCATGTGTTTTAGTACGCTGATCACGTTCGCATTATATAGATCGATAGCTATCGACGTCGACCATCCACAAATGGTGAGTCACCGGATCGTGGCCGTTTGCTCCACGAAACACACGAGCGGTCACAAACGAACGGGTGGACATCTGCATTGCGAGACCTGTCAATTGTTCGAGGTCGTGTACAACGTCACGACTCCAGCGAGTCTCCTGTTGGTCAAGCCAGCAGGGACGTGAGTATGATCCGCAGCGAAGGTATGTGACAAACATCAGACATGTGAGCCATGCGTTGCTTACCCCAATCCACAGATGGCACGTCGCTCTCTCCTGCCGTTGACCAAACGTACAGCCGCACACCCACGCCTCGACAAGAAGACCCTCCAGCCAATTCGTCACGACCGAATACCAACTCCAGCGCGAATGAAAACCAGCAACAGGTAGCCCAGAGAAGCAGATGGCAGGCAGTGCTTCTGGAAGCTGGCGGTATCGGCGCCGCGGTAAGCGAGGAGAGCATGCGTAGACTGAAGTATTGTCTGCAGTGGCTGCAGGTCTGTTGCGTCCGGTTTAATTACCGTTTCATCTTATGCTGACACTCGGCGCAGTATGCCACAGTGCACATTGACGGCCAGATACTCGTGCTTCGAGACTTCATCGCCTCCCTGCAGGACTCGTCGTCGTTAAGGCCGGGTGCAAACGCACAACTATCAGAGGATCACTTGCAGACACTTACGAACATCCGAAGAGATGTCGTGGAAACCATACGGCAGGTGGTCGACGTGGTCTCCAAGTACGCAGGTGGAGCTTTGCCGGAGCCTGCGAGAGCACGCGTCCGGCAGTTCATACTGTGCTTGCCGCAGCGGTGGGCTCAAGCCGCTTCTGGACCGAACGGTGGGCCTTTAAACGGCGCCTCGGATCCAATCACGAAGAAAGAAGCAGGACGAGGTAGAGGACGATCGTCGGCACCATACACCTACGGACCTGGAGAGGCTGGTCCGTCATCCAGGTCAAGGCCGGCATCGAGAGCTGCGTCGCCGTCGTCGTTGAGGACGCCTGGACCTTCCAGGACAACAGCGAACGGAGCTACGCATGGAGCCACCGCTGGTACTGCCACAAACGCCGCCCAGAAGATTTTAACGCTAGCTACGGAGAGCCTGGATATGCTCCGGGCGGTTACGACTGTATTCAAAGATAGCTTGGAGAAAGCTGACACGTGAGTATTTCCGCGCGATGAATCTTGCTGTAATCTCATTGACATTCTCCGTAGATGGGTCGAGAGGCTGCGTTATGTTGGTGTGCAGCGCCAAAATTCATCGTCTATTGCCCCGCTCTCTTCATTGCCGACATCGCAGGAAGATTCACCGAAGGCATACCGAGAACCATTACCTCCGATCCAGCTGACACCTGGTTCTAGTAGAGCACATTCCCCCGTCCCTGGGATTGCGTCACTCCATCTCCCGCCGCTCGACCCCGCTCTCTACAGCCAGTCGTCGTCGTATAGCAGGCATCCTCATCACGGTCCACATGGTCACCATCGCCATAACCGCCATGGATCTGTTGAGCACGGCCATGATAGCTCCGAATGGGACAGTGAGCGGGGCAGAGACCGATATAGCAGTCTCGGGGAGGGCCCTGCCAAGGACTTGGATGCTCTGACGTTGAGCAGCCTGCCTCCTGTATCTTCTACACGGTATAGCGCTTCGACTACGATACGGGAAGAGAGCGAGGAAAGACACAGTGGGCGGCGGTCCATGGATGTCGATGGATAACGGAACCAAAATCGACAGAATCTCTCGTTTGCTGGTGGCTGTATCATATTATTACCCCTGTGCTGGCTGTTTATCATCTTGATACAGCTTCGGATTTACATCATATAACGTATAGACGATCTTAGGCTATAACTCGGACGTTCTACGAGGGATTATATTCAGCTGTTGGACCTCTTAGGAGGTCGCTAATTTCATTGTATTTCTACTCGCAGAGCGAATGAACATTTCTCTGTTGGTTTATGTACGGCCGTGTTTTATGCGAGGTTAAGTCATTGCTGCAGAAGTACGTCGTGGTCTTTGATATTGGCAGACGCAGTGTAGTCGCTCAAAGTCGATGATTCTCGGATCAGAAGTAGTCCGATACGTAGAGCACGTTATGGCTGTACGAGTGCGAGTCACTCTTCGGGCAATGGAGCTTTCGAATCGTGTTATTTTATATTTGAGGAGGAGGGTAAAAGGACTGTATATCGGAGCCTTGAAGTTATGGGATACAATTGTCAGGACGAGGATCAAATGAGGATGCTACATTCACAGATGGATGGTGTGGTTGAGTGTGAAAGTTGTGGGGAAATCGTAGATACAGTACTCAGGGCAGCGTTTAGTGCATCATCAAAGTCATTATGATCATTTAGAAGACGCTACCCTCCTGTGGCTGTGGCAGCTTTCGGTTGTTGAACGATGCCATCTCCCTGCGCGTAGCATGTTTTAGATAAAGTATACGGGACTTTGAGGCAACTCTTCGTACCTGCGAATCTCGACCAGAATGGTCTCGATGCTATGATTTCTGTTCCAATTCGAGAGACACGGCAGCTTTGTGTTCTCAACCTTGCCGTCCACTTGGCTGACAAATGGGAGATTCACTCTCGAGATAAACTGAACGTTGGGCGGTTGCTCCGGGTAGTTCTCTCCGCAGGTAATCTTGAGACTGTAGATGCGGTTCTCGTGTACGGTCTGCAACAAGACTATGAGTTTGAGGCTATAGCGATGGGCAGCGATCCGCCAAAAGGAGGGGGTGGCAGAAGAAGAGATGACACGTACATGTCCAGGCCCGATGATAGTGCCATTCCAGTGGCTCATCATGATATCGTCGCTGTCTTCAAGACCATAAGAGCAGGAGCCATCGCCGATGCCTTTCTCGCCTTTCTCGAGCTCTTCGAGCAAGCGGAAGTTACGGGGAACTGATTAGATTGAACTGTTAGTCTTATAAGCAGAAATAATAGCTCAAAAGATGTCACCTCTAGCCATCGGTGAGCAGAAACGACGTGAATGAAGATGGGAGATGAAGTGGTAAGTGAAGGTGGCGTTTACACTTGAGTCGATATATTCGGGAAACGCCGTTGCCTATCATCATCGCCATCCTCTAATTCATTCAGACGCCGCAGTCTCTGACATCTCTCATTCCCAACACCATCGTCGTTCCCATTGCTGCTATTGTCAGCACAGATATACGACACAAACATGTTCAGAGGCGGGCAACCTAATCCATACGATGATATCGTCGGTGAGTTTTGCTCTGGATTGACATGTCTGGATATAGCACTGACTCGCGTTCAGCCAAGACAACAGACGAGAACTTGACCAGCGAGAACTGGGAGCTCATCATCACGCTATGCGATAAAGTGCAGGAAGAGGGAGAGCAAGGGTATGTATAAGATCAATCAGATACGGGATATCTGCTCACTGCTATTGTAGGGCGCGGAATGTAGTCGCAGCGATCCTGAAGCGGCTAATGCATCGAACATCCAATGTTCAGCTATATACCCTCACGCTAGCCGAGTCATTGACAAAGAACTGTGGCATTACGGTGCACCGCGAGATCTCCTCGAAGGCGTTCACGCAGGGCTTGGAGAAGCTGATCATGGACAGAAACACACATGAGAAGGTTCGGAAGAGAGCCCTTGCGCTCATTGCCGAATGGGCAGGCGAATGGGAGAAGGATCCCACACTCGGCGTTATGGAGGAGTGCTACACAAATCTCAAGTCTAAAGGGTACAAGTTTGATGGCAGCAACGAACAACCTCCACCCGTGGAGGACGATGCGCTTCGCAGACGGGAAGAGGAAGAACTCCAGCGGGTTCTGGAGATGTCTATGCAGGACAAGGGTGGGCGCAATCAATGGAGCGAGTATTCTCTGGCCTCCACGAGCGGTGCTGGTGCCTCAGGAGCATCGGCCAGGCCCGCAGGAACTTCGTCTTCCCGTCCTCAACCGCAGTCACAGGCCCAGCCGGTCTATGGCGGATATGTACCGTCTTCCAGCCCTGCTCTACCGTCTGGCAATACGTCCGCCTCGGTTGCCGCAGCCGCAGCTCCGACTACGCCGTCCGCGGCTGCGTCCTATGTTCCTTCCAGTCCCGTGTCCTCCGTGAAGTCTCAGGACAGCATTCCTGTGGTTACTCGAGTGCGTGCCCTGCATACCTTCGAGCCGACGGAAGCTGGAGAGCTTGCGTTTGAGAAGGGTGATATAATAAAGGTTGTAGACCGTGGGTATAAGGATTGGTGGAGAGGTCAGCTGAAAGGACGGACTGGTATCTTCCCAGTGAATTATGTGGTATGTTTCCCGAAAACGAAAAGTATCAGAAAAAGGCTTACGATCAGTACTTCAGGAACCTCTCCCCGAACCCACGGCTGCCGAACTCGCGAAGGAAGCCGAGCAAGAAGCTGCGGTATTCTCCCAAGCGGCCAATGTAGACAGATTATTGCAGATGCTCAGGCAGATGGATCCAGCCAAGGACAATCTAGCAGACAATGAGGAGATCCAGGTTCGCATCGCCCTTTCGGATGTGCTCAACCCTCTGATTGTGTTATAGGAGCTATACCGGACTTGCATGAGCGTGCGTCCAAAAATTGTCAAACTCATTGATAAATACAGTCAGAAGAGGGGTATGTAAAACACGTCTATCGGGTTGTCTCTTGCTTATAGTTTTCGACTAACATAGCTGACCTTGTATCCATGAATGAAACCTTCGTGAAAGCTCGTTCTATATTTGATCGTATGATGGAAGACAGCCTGGCGAGACACACTTCGGCTGGTGGGTTCTATAACATTCTACAGAAGCTCTCCAATGCTAATAAATACATACTTACCCCTCAGGCTACGATCCTAGACCAGGATATGGTCAGTCCCCGTATCCAAGGGTGGATGCTGGTCCTCAAGGTTATAGCTGGAATCCCGCCGGATATGACCCAGGCGCATACGCTGGCTATCCTGCACAAGGACCTTACCCTGTACCCGAGCAGTATCCTCAGCAACAATATGTCGATCCTGCTGCTTATCAACAAGCTCCGCCTCAAGGGGCATATCCTCCCCAGCCGTACGGTCAACCAAGCGGCCCTGCACCCGTGCCATACGGCGCTCCAAGCCATGCACAAGGAGGCCCTCAGCCACAACCTTACCCTAGCGGCGCACCACCCTCTCAAGGGCCTGGATTACAGTCGCAGCCTTACGGAAATGGTGCTGCTCCACCCGGCGCACCTGGAACCGCACCTGGACCTACTCCCGCCCCTGCTACAAGTCCACCAATCCAGCAGTACCCAGAACAGGTGCAAACCCCTTTCCAGTCCCAGGTTCAACCGCAGTCCCAGGCTACTGCTCAGCCACAGCCACAACAGCAGCTTCCACCGCAGTTACAACAGGCCCAGCAGCAGCAGCCACAACCGCAGCCGCAGCAACAACCCCAACCCCAGCCGCAATCTCAACCTGCCGCGCAACCTGCGGCACAGGCTCAAGCAGAGCAGCCCGCCGGTGGGCCTCCGTTTGTGTTCGACCCTAATGCGACATATCCAGATCCGAATATCCAAGCCTGGGCACAATACTATGCTCAAGGTGGCACCGATCCTACTGGAGCCGTGTACTTCATATCTGTACCAGGAGTCAAAGAAGCAGCGCCTTTATCGCCACCTGCACAGATACAACCAGACCCTGTATCCCAACAACCTGCGGCCCAACCGCAGGGCTACCAGCTTTACGATGGACCCGCAGGTCAGGGCGCCACCCCTGGTACGATGCCGTTGAACGTTCGACACGACCAACCCCATTCGCCCACCGGTCAGCCGAACAACGCGAACATCCCGTATGGAGCATCGCCATATGCACCAGTAGGCGCTACGAGCCCCTCGCACGAATACGGCGCTCTGCCGAACCAATTTGCTGGATTAAGTGTAGGAGGGCAGGGTCACCCGGCTGGGACGCCTGGCGTAGGCGCTCCCGCTTAGATGACGTGCGTGGATGGATCGTTTCTTGGACAATAACTATGTACGGTTATGTATAACCAATCAGTTTGTATACGTTGAATGTGTCTCCTGTGTGTCAATCAATGCTGGATATTCATGTTATGAAATGCGAAGTGGGAGAGTGTCCACCCACTGGTAAGACGAAATCCAAATGAGCTCGTCCTAATTCCGCAAATAAGAAGTTAAGCACTTACAAAAGATACAAGGTCTCAATGTAACGAGGTAAGTCGTATCTTCAAGTTTCAATGACGAAGTGAGTAGTGCTGTCCCCCCAAATACCAGCTGAGGGTCGCATGAGAGAATGGAGACTTGTGTATGAAGATCCGCACTTACCCATGATAAAGTAGTCGTCCTCAGGTGTAACATCTGGAACAATAAAGCTCACGCTCCCCTGCGTAGCCGGGACATTTTGTGCGAGTGTCAGCACATAAAGGGCACTGCCAAAGCTTGATGTCTTGTACAAATCTATCCAGTCGATGAGCTCGCCCTCAGGAGCTACCGTTCCATCCCTGGGCAATCTCTTATTAGTCTGTGTGCAGGTGAAAGAAAAACTGAGGTAAACCCGACGCACCAGGTGACTGACTGTTCCGTGCCGATCTTCCAGACGGTCGTTGCGTTAGGAGTGTCAATTTTTGGCGCGAAGGGAATCTCAGTGGCGTCGATAGCAAAGTGATAGCTACTATGACCGTATTCACCAACTGGAGTCAGGTTATAGTACGATGGCCGTTAGTATATAACACCACGAATTCTGTGAGATAACTGACGCATTATAAAATAAGAGCCAGGGACTACTTCGGGGACGGTGAACGAGACATTTCCGGTTTGAGCTGGGAAGTTAGAGGCAAGAGTGGCGACATAGTTTGGACCGCCGTAGTCGGTTGTGTTGAAGAGAAGCACCCATGGTATAGGGTCTGCGTCACTGGGAACAGTAGAAGCATTCCTATAATGTAAGAGACGGTTAGTGATGTTATGTACGAGTTTTACATGATGTGCTCACCACGTCACGGCTGCCTGGCGACCAATGGCCCAGTGGGTGGAGGCATCCGGAGTGATAATGGCAGGAATGTACACTGCTCTCTCTTGCAGGCCTAACATAGGTCTAGCCGAAGTCGGTTGCACTCCTATGCGTAAGAGCGTTGCAGTGAATAGCGCAGTCGAGGCAAAGAGCATTGTGAAGATAGCACGGTGAGACTCGAATACGCAGCGTAATGCTACAGTAGGTTATTCTTGATCTGGAGGCCAGCTTTTTATACATTAGCGTTGAAGACAAGCGGGCGTAGAACACCGTCGACGTGTATTGACTGCCGAGGCGAATGCACCTAAAGGTGACCGCACCCAAGGTACCCTGGTCAGCTGCTGATTCTTCACAATTCACCAGTACCTACTGCCGTGACATATGTCAGTCAACTCTCCGGTCGAGGCACGCCGCTTCGCCAAAATGTCAACATGAACCTATTTTACATCTTTTAGACTTTGTAATCAGGAACTGGTGGACGTGAAAAAAATATACTCGCACGTTCCATAGAGCTAGTAGAGCGAATAAGTCCATGAACAGACAACGTAGATGGCGGAACACCAGACTTACCCAGGAATTGGAAGGCTAGACAAATAGCCACATGAAAAAATGAGCACAGTTATTATGTTTTGAGTTCGGCGTAAAATCCAAACAGTGCCGTGCAATACCAATCCAAGGCCCTATCTATCGGTGGGTTTTGAACAAGCAGCGCCGATGTTGCTAGTCCCGAAACTGCATGTCATCAGCTAGACGCCCGGGAATCTCCTTGTAGATCACTTTCCCCAGGCCACGGACGCAGGCCACCGCACGCCTGTTCACCATGGCTGACCACATAAGGGAACGGATGACAGTCAATCCGATTACCGCACGCCGAAACAACATGGTATGTACGTCGGGCAAAACGTGTTCAGAGGATGCTTGGCCTCCCATTTTGTCTCTGAAGCAGACATCGTCACTGGAGGCTGCCAACTTCGCCACAGACGTCCAGTTGCACGCCGCGAAGAAGTAGATCAATTCTCCCACTACGACAAGGTCGTGCTCGAGGATGCTTCTGGCTCTCCCAGACGAGCTCATCCTCGCTGTGCTGTTCTATGCAGATACACGCGATCGCATTCATTGCAGTCTGGTGAGTTGTGTAGACCTTGCCATCGTCGTCCAATTTAACATCCCTGCGCTACGAGGTAAATCGCAGACTGAAGCGCATCGCGGACAACAGCGTCATGTTGCAACTTCACACCGAATGCGAGCTGGCAGACGTCACCCTTCGGCGAGGCTCAGCACATATTACCCCGACCGACATCCTGCGTGCACTCAGAGAATACCAGGACGCGTGGCGAACACTGCGCTGGTCAGGGGAAGCAACGCTCTCCATGGTGACCGTTAACGAAGTCGTAGTGGCAGGAGGCGACCGCGGCATGTTTGCGCAACTATTGGATACCAATGAGATCCGCATAACACTCGTGCCTTCCAGGGTGAGGAACCTCCCCGAATGTACATGGACTCTCAGCAACATACCGTTTCTCGTCGGCGTTTTTGACATCGACGCCGCGCAACGCTTGTTGATCGCCGTTGAAATATCGTTAGTCGCGTGCCTCTTTTCGGCACCCTGCTGAGTACTGATGCGGATATGTAGCGAGACAGGCGGGGACGATGGCTTTGCGCTCCGGCTGCACTCGCTTGACCTGTACAGCGGTTGTGCTCATACTTCCGCGTCAACCCCAATCACCTTCAGTGTTCTACGAGATTACCCGCGACGCCTTACGATACAGATCGCTGATGATCGTGTCGGCATCATGGCAGCCTTCTCTGGTGACGGCCTGCCAGACGATACGGGGCGCTTTTGGGTATGTAGCTGGAAGACAGGCGAATCTGTGATGGTTTGTGCATCTACGTATCATTTAAATGTTTCCGCACTGAAGCTATTATGTACATAGGCTGTGCGGTGCGAATCCTTCGGGACGTTGTACGGTGCTCAGAGCTTCACCTTCTTGTCTCGTCGATATATCCTCGTTCCGCGATATAAGTGGGAAGGCGCATGGAAAGACAGACTGTGCGAGCTTTTAGTTATTGACACAGAAAGGGCGCCTCAAACAACAACATGGGGGAATCTTGTTCCTGTGGTTGTTCTTGACTTTCCTGCAGCGAAAGTTGCTTACTGCCGTGACATAAGTCTGAACATTCAAGCATCGCAACCCTCTTTTGCGTCCAAGCAGGACTGCGATTCGGATGTCCTATTCACCCATGGAACGCACGCAAGCATGCTAATGCTCTACGTGAGTAGTAGATATCCGATCTTCTATCGCCTCTTCATCCCCCCTGCGTCGCTTTTGGAGATCCTCCGGACTCTCGTGCCCACACCCCTCCCGCTATCTGTCGGTATTCCCTGGACGCAATGGAGCAAGGAAGCCCGCCTTTCAAAAGCAAGTCCAGCGGACGAGACCTTCTCTTACTACGAGCACGGTTCATACGCAAGCTTCCTCGTCCATGAGACCCGACGGAGCCTCAACGTCATCGCAAAATACGACTTCCCGACGACGATGCAGATGCTCCGGGAGCGTGCCATGACATCTCCTCTTCTGACAGCACGGCAGAATTCATCAGACGTAGAGGTGCTCGAGGTTCAGTATCATCTCGGTAATGAGCTCCTTGAGGCAGATGGTATTTGGAACGGTCTGTTGTCGTCTGCGCCATACCGCAAGACTATTATTTTCGTGGAGACGGCGAGGCCTATTGATCCGTCGCGCCATCGCTTACAATGTAGGATAACTGAAGATGCCATTCTGATCAGGTCAGAAGTACCGTGAGTCGTGTTTCACTTCATGTCAATGTAACTTTCTGATTGATGGGTGAGATTGTAGGGGTAGTTCATGGCGCATGTTTTATATCTAGGTACCTCATTTTGAGGCGGGGTGTGAGCGATTCACTGCCAGTCTTCCTCTTGGAGGTGCCACTGTGTATTTTCTGTGGTTTTCAGATGTAATAGAACTATATGAATGTCTACAAACAATGTCAGACCAGGTATAATGAACCATCGTGCCCGTTCGTATCTTGCGGGTGTCCCATAACGGCTGGCCCGGTTGACGAGCGCGCAGTACTGTAGCAAACCGTGTCAAGTAACGTGACCGTTGATGGCAACACAATATGTTCACACGCACCCCTTCTCCTCGACTTTTTACTGTACCTTCACTTCCAATGGCAAAGATTCCTTTGAGATGAGAGTCGTGTAACCGCATCGCTTCATTCCTTCATGCTAGGTGATCTGGTGAGCTGGTTTCACCCCTCGAGCGCGTAACCCCCTCATACATTCCCAGCGTATGTTCTCTGCGTTGCGATGATTAATTAAGGTTACATCAGGCATTTGTACCATGATGAGTACGATCCGTGCTGGACGCTACAATTAAATCATCAGCAGGTAATACAAGGACCACGTTCTGAACCCTGTGCATGGAAATGCAGATGTGCATGACATCTTCGACAGAGATGGCAGTTGCAATCCTCGGGAGATGGTCTCACCCCAAGTACTCCGGTCAGTATTTGTCGATTATGACTATTACATCGTTTCGACTTACCTATAATGCCGGGAACTTCTTGACGCATTTTATTCGTGTCAAACCCGGAATTTGAGTTCGAGGGAGCCAGTTTGGATATCCTGAATCAAACTTCTCTTTCCTTATTGGAACTCCAGAAGATGGCCCCGGGGCCTGCAATCTGATATCTTCAACGTGGTATCGCCTTTCAGCCTCAACACCCCTAAACGCCGCAATACCGCTACCATCGTGGACATCCGAATGCACGGAATATACATCATAAAGATCTCTGTGACGAGCTGCCATGCTTTCGGGAACGCGCTACTGAGGCTTGATTTCGTAGTGGAAACAGACATCAGGATATCTGCGTCGGCCTCCGGAGACTAGGCTGATCTTCAAGAGGCGTGCACCTTAGGCAATCACCAGGCCCACGCGACATACAACAGTGGTGTCTTCATGGTGTCTGGGACGGCTGTCTATCTCTTTCCAAGTCCCGTTATGTTGCCTAGACACGCTTCCACCAGTGTTGCCAGTTTTCCCAATTTTATGGCAGTGTCCGCTATTGACATATTGCCGTCACCGACATAAAAGGCCTTCCTAGGATCCAATTCGCGCCAGTGACCGCCCTCTACGTTCTCTTCGTTGCCGCTCGTTTTTCCTTCCTTCTCATGTCTAATATTCTCGTTGATGACGCGGACACGCCTATACTAGCATATACGGGCTCTTGGACGCCAAGCGGTAATGCAAATGAGTACAACTCGTAAGCGTGCTCCGCTTCTCTCATTGGTTTGCCAAATCTCATGTACGATATAGAACTACGCATGGAAGCTCATCGGCAGGAGCGTCGGTTAGCCTTACGTTCCATGGTGTGTTGCTCTGCCCTGTCGAAACGTGGCATCATCAAGACTAACGCCCATTTTCACCTAGGGACTTCCATTCAAGTATACGGCACAATAGGTCCTTCAGCTGGAGATGGCGTCCCCCAGACATCTTACTTCCTAGACAATAATCCAGAAGTTATCTACATAGCTGCTAATAACCCAGGCAATGCGCTCTATCACCAACCGTTCTTTACATCACCTCCGATTCCTGACGGCGAACATAACCTGACAATTACCATACGACCGAATAGCGGATTTTACTGGCTGGACTACTTCGTCTTCGCCCAGAATACGACTTCCTCGCACGGTCTTTTCTCGATGCCCAACGCCGCATTCTCCTTCACAAGTGCTCTCACACCCGATGTCACATCAGACGCGCCCACTCTCACTTTTGCCACATCTGTCCCCTCTCAGCCATCTTTTGCCACATCTGTGCCCTCTCAGTCATCTTTTGCTACATCTGTCCCCTCTCAGTCATCTTCTGACGTACCGTCTTTTGGCGTAACATCTTTTGGCGCACCAACAACCATCCCCGCTGAAACTAGCAGCTCCAGTACGACTACTCTTGCCACAACAGAAAGTGCTGCGACCCCGGCCTCCTTCATACCAGACAACAACAATGGGGCTGGCTCACTTTTACGACAGCCGGCCTCCATTGCAGGGATTATCATCGGTATCTTAGGTGTCCTAGCTGCTATGGCTTTTGGCATATATATATGCGTCCGTCGTCACCGTGAAAACGAGGCTCTTAGGATTGATACCTATCTGGAGGTTCCTCGAGGTAAGAGTCATGCTTGCCTTGATTTATACTGCAAATTGACCCAGCTTGTTCCAGATTGCTCTCCTCTTCCTCACTCGCCCCATTTGCGACCTTTAACATTGCCAATGGCGCATCGCGCCCATATGTCGTACACGAGCACAGTTCCGTCTAACAGGGCCAGTCTCGGGGCCCGCATTTCTGCACTGTTCAGCTCTTCACCCTTACGAAACGAAATATCGCCCGCACCCATGGGTTGTGCTCCACACATGGCGCGGTACGGCGATGGGGGGCTACGCGACTTCCCATTCCTGTATCCTCGGCAGAGTCTTGACGGCGGAATACGTATATCAGGTGGACCGCCGGATCTCCAAGATGTACCACCTGCATATTCCTACTATCGGTAAATGGCAAATGAGTAGAAGCTGGTTTCCTGAGATCGATGATCCTGTCTGTCGTGACTGTCACTCGTTGCTGCGTGTTGATCATGCCCATCTCTTTGTCGTGAGTTAACCTATCCACGTCGTTTCTGCATGGGCGGTTCCCATGTCCAGATACACAAATCAAATATACGTAAACTATACTAAATTCCAAGTCTCTAGGTCTCCGGATCCGAGCGTATGATACAGTGGACTTGGGCGCATGTGCGCCATCTCACCTCGGATTGTTCGCAGCTTTGCGATATTTGCACCAATCCATATATCATATCACCAGTCTTGCAGCGTGCATTGCCTACGGGCACACTCTCCGCGCTTTCTGAAGATGTTCGCGCGAGGTGAGTAGCCCCTTTCAAGCTTGGAGTCGATGCAGGCATACGAAGTGTGGTTTCGCCCCCTTCGCGGGCATGATCCTCGTATCCTCCCCACTTGCTTGTCGGTTTTGTATAAAGGCTGGGGATGGCAGAGCGTCGTCGCGCCTCCCGTTAGGCTCTAACGAACATCGATGGCACGGAGCTAAATATCATGTATGTGCTACAAGGGGCTGAAGACATGGAGGCCTGAGTACAATGGGTGTGCTCCGTTGTGTCTTCCTGATGCACGCTGGGGTCTCTACTGATATTCTCTGCAGGACATTACACTTCACTAGGTTCCCAACGATATCATAGTTGCTGAGGCTCACAACACCCCTGAATCCACAATGCACGCCATTGATCGGCGAACTTTGGGGTGAATGTCATGGAGGCCAGTTGACATATTGCAAGGTAAGCATCACTCTCTTTGCTCGATGGTGTACAACATACCTGACACTTCTCTGAACAGGGTGCTTTACCACTTCTTTCGGTTCAGTGAGACGAGGGTATCGACTGCAGTTCAAAGACAAGTACGTTGACCTTCGTAATTTGAATGGATCTCACACGCCGAGGAAATCCTGGTCCTCATTCGGATCACATCCTCAAGATGGCCGCCATCTCTTAAGCTCAGCCTTCCGGACGCCCATGGCGATAGCACTACAGTATGTCAGCTATTATATCATGTATTCGACTGCATAACTCTTCTCAACAGCTCGTTCATCGCGAGCTCCAGCATCGGAGTCACGCACAATATATCACTCGGTCTTCACACATACTCCAGACAGCGGTGCAAAAGGTCTGCCTGTCGTTGGACCCGGATTGAAAAGTAGCATTCATGTGCCATATGATCATCAGCTACTTGCAATAATTGCGCTAGCTCCTCAGATCCGATCACTTTCCGTTGGAGGGAACTCGCTACATTCCAAATATTTTGATATACTGACACGTCAAAAAGCGTGCAGTCAACAGTCGATATGATTGATAACCATCTTGTGGTCTACACAGGTATCTGTTCCATTTGATGGAGTGGCTGGGTACGCTTAGCTGACCTCTTTACAGCCTCCCAGCCGTATTCATTGATCCCGTACAATCACACGGATCCTTTGAGTAGCACCACCAACAGATCGCATTTCTCGACCACATTTAGCTCACCCTCTTCATCGCCTGGTTCTATGGTTAAAGGCGCGTCAGGCTACTGAGATGGAAAGCTCCATTGCTCTCGGCCGGTGCAATCTCAGTAAATTGGTGGTCTCACTGAGAAGTCCTTGCTTTGAATGGGGTTCCACTCGCATATCTCTCGCCCCCGGGCACTCCACAGTTTCGAGCAGCTACCTTCCCGACGATGAGTTCGCTTCCTACCTTCCCGCTTTGCTTTCACATCAATTATGTTATTGCATTAGGTCATACCAGGTACCACGGCCATTCAGCAGCCACACACGAATAGAATTCATTGGACATTATGTCCTCAGTGCCAGTCCTACCGTCATGGCACATGATCAAACGACGCTCAGTGTCTCAGTTCATCAGCCACTTACCATCAAACTCCCAAGGTCACCCATCTCCGTATGTCAATGTCAAGACTCGCATTTGCTTCCAGGTCTGCTTGACATAACAAAGATACGTTTTGTGTCTTCTGTGGCATGTATCATGATATCACGACCCCTTCTGAGGAGTTGATACAGTCATAAGACGTCTCTTCGAGTGTGCGCATCCTTTCAATTTCTCCCTTTCACTAACGTGGCCGTGTACCCCTGCCACCCGTTTGTCCTGCGTTTGTGTGTGTGTGAAGGCTAAGGATGGAAGAGCATAGACATAACGGTCGTCTTCGGCAGCACGGAACCCGTCAAGTTGTAACAAACGTCGATGACACGGACCCAATCATCATATATGGTGGTAATTGGGGCCTAAAAAACTGGTCGCCTGCGTATAACGGGTATGCTCCTTTGCGTCTGCCTGATGCAAACGGGTTTTATACTGATAGCATTTGCAGAACTTTACACTTTACTAGGCTCTCAATGACCTCTATTACCTACCGATTCACTGGTAAATATTCCGTCCCCTGATTGTATACTTCTATACTTAGCATGTCACAACAGGCTCTTCTATCGCAGTGTATGGTCCTGTAGGCGTAACAGCAGTCTACGGAACGCCAATTACTACGTATCAGCTCGACGATGCCGCGCCTGTGTCCTTCACAGCGCCCCTAGTTCCCGGAAATGATACATTAACGAATGTATTATTCTTCTCGACAGACAACCTCGACGCAGCCCAGCACACTCTCACCATCAAACGTGTCAGCACGGACGATGCCATGTACTTTTTTGATTTCATGCAGATTGGCCCTGATCCTCTGTCCGTTCCTCTGAGGACCTCTATCGCCGCGCCCGTGCCCTCCGCTGCCACAAGCACGCCCGCTGGGATTACGTTGGCGGCACCACAGGCTTCTGCATCATCTCAATCTCCCGCTGTAGCCTCTGCTATTCCCCTCTCCATCTCAGGGCAACCATCCTCCTCCGAAGAGCTACGGGTATCAACTACAGCATCCGCATCGCTACCGTTCGCGCCTACAGATAGTACAAGTGTTGCTGGATTCCTATCACTCTCGCTCACTGGAACCGGTGCAAGCAGCAATAATGACCCCACTCCGTCCAGCGCGAGTGCGCCTCCACACAAATCGACCACAACGCCATATATTGCTGCTGGTGTGGTGATAGGGGTCGTAGCGCTGCTTGCTGCTGCTGGCATACTGTATTGCGTGCTGAGGATGAAGCGACATCGGTCGTATAAATCAATCGTGCAGCCATTCGATGGCCGCAGACTCTCTAGCTGTAAGTGACGGTGTTCACATTTGTTTGTTGGTCTTACATTGACATCCTCGATGTGTAGCGGATCTGCATGCAGACACGGACGGCCCGAGTCCTGATTCCGCCACGTGTATGATTGAGCGAAGTCCAGCATCTGCACTGGGCGGTGCTTCTATAGAAGACGTATACTCTAGCTTCGGAAAGGCAGGAGGTGTTGAAGAGTCAACTGCATCTCGTCATACCAGCTCGCCGACCAGTGCGCAGGATTTATACGATACTACTCCCCCACCGACTCTACCTCGTATGACCATGCCTGTGCACGATACGGATGCTGGTATACGTCTTGGCGGAGGACCACTCAACGAAGACGCTGACAATGACGAGCCTGTGTTGCTTCCTCCTGCGTATTCCTCTACCTTTGGAGGAGAGCGCAACTGACCTATCCTTAACTTCGAGCCGCGCAGATCGATCCTTATTTTGTTTGTCATTGATCACTCGTCTTACAGTTTGTTTTCCATTTAACCTTTGCGTACCGATGTCTTTCCTTTTTATCGTCATTCGTTTTGAATCATTCGCGTGCACATGCTTGTGCTTTCTATCATATGATTCGTGGCCGATAAGCAACCTTTGCGAGACGAAGTGGAATTTCACAAGCGCCGAAGTGCGTCCGTATCAGTCCGCAACAGGCGTTCGCACGTTTTTAGTAACTCTCGTCGTCTCTCCGAATACTCACATGCGGAGGCGACGAGGTCGTACAGCTTTCTCAAGGTATATTGTCTTCTGTCTGAAATATCCTGTTTCTAAAGGAAAGCTGCCTTCGAACGCATCATCCGATCGAATGTCTGAGTAGGGGACTAGCAGACCCCGAGCCCGCCTATCTGCCATTGCACGTCGTTTGTTGAAAGGTTCTAACGACCTAAATATACTGCGTAGGTCGCGCGGCCTCAAATTTGCATATTTATTATACTTACTCAGGTTACCTTCCTCTCAAATCCTGCTTAATATCACAAGGCGAACGCTGCAGTTGCTCGGTGGGCGCCACAAAGAGACGTCGGTTCTTGACAAGGGCACTGCAGGCGGCAACAGACAGCCTTGCGGAAATCGGATACACTGCAATGTAAGCATCAATGAGCTTTTGTGCTCTTCATGTCCTCACCATCCCGAGTCTAGCTCATGAACCAACGACACTCGGCGCCTCGCTCAACATCAAAGTCATGACAGCGCGCCCCCAATGAAACCAGGAGTCGATTCAGACATAAGACATTTGTTCAGGAGTGCGGGTATCCTTTCAGTTTTCTCCCTTCATTGTCGTGGGTCTTCCCTCCCTTCCACTCGTTTGTCGTTTGTGTGCCGAGGTCGAGGATGGCAGAACATCAACATAACGGCCGTCGCCGGCAGCACGTCTCCCGTGGGGCTCTAATGTACGTCGATGACACAGAACCAGATATCATATATGGGGGTCAATGGGGTCTGAACAAGTGGACGCCCGCCTACAATGGGTACGCTCGTTTCGCGCCTTCCCGAACTACACAGGTTCGTACTGATAGCACTCGCAGAACATTCCACTTCACCAGGCTCTCACAGACCTCTATTACTTACCGGTTCACTGGTAGAGACCTTGCTCTCATATGCATGGCTCTATGCTCACCGTGCCGTGATAGGGTCTTCTATCGCAGTGTATGGTCCCGTAGGCGTGACAGCGATTTATGGAGCACCAGTTACAACATATCAACTCGACGATTCCACGCCAGTGACGTTCACAGCGCCCCAAGTTCCCGGAGACGATCCTTTGACGAATGTCCTGTTTTTTTCGGCGGACAACCTCGATGCAACCCAGCACACACTTATCATCAAGCGCGTCAATACCGACGATGCCATGTATTTCTTTGACTTTATGCAGATCAACCCGAATGCTGTGCCCGTCCCTCCGAAGGCTCCTGCTACTGCGGCTGCGCCCGTATCCTCCGCTGAACCGACCGCAAGTACACCCGCTAAGGTCACGTTCGAGGCAGCACAGGCATCTGCGTCACCACAATCTTCTGCTGTAGCCTCTGCCATCCCCTTCTCTATCTCGGAGCAACCATCGCCCTCTGAAGATTCACGGGTGTCGGCTGCATCTCCCACGTCTTCGGCGTTTGCCTCTGTCGATGGTCCGAGCGGCGCTGGGTCCTTGACACTCCCGCTCACCGGAACTGGCGCAAGCAGCGTTGATGAGCCCGCTCCGTCTGACGCGAGCGACCCTGTGCACAAATCTACCAAGACGCCATATATTGCGGCCGGTTTGGTGATAGGGATCGCTGTGCTGCTTGCTGCTATTGGAATAATGTTCTTTCTGAAGATAAAGCGACGTAGGTCTCAAAGAGCTATCGTCAGGCCATTCGATGGCCGCAGACCAGTCATCTGTGAGTTATATCTCCCGGATTCTTTTGGTAGTCTGATGTTGAGATCCTCGATGTGAAGCGGACATGTTTGCAGACGATGGTCCGATCCCGCATTCCGCTGTATTCATGCTTGAGCGAGGTCCGGCATCCGCACTGCACGCAGCTTCTACAGAAAGCTCAGTATATTCTATCGCTGAAAAGGCGGCAGGTATCGAAGGGGAAGAGTCGGATGGGTCCGATCGTATAACCCTGCCAGTGTCTGCGCATGGTTTTGACGGTGCTACACGTTCACCAGCTGTAACTCCGTCTCGTGTGACTATGCACGATACGGACGCCGGCATACGTCTCGCCGGGGGGTCGCTCGACGAAGCCGCTAATACTCACGAACCAATCCTGCTTCCACCCGCGTATTCCTCCACCTTCAGAGGAAGTCACAGTAACTGACCCCGAGTCATTCGATCAATCCATATTTTTCTAGTGTCTGTCATTAATCAACTTGGGTCACAGTTCGTCCTTATTTAACCTTTACCGACCGGTATCATTCCTTTGTGTTGCCATTCTTTTACAGCTATTGTTGTGCAAATCGTAGTGCTTGTTATGCTCCCGTTTGTGGCCGGTAAGCTGCCTTTGTAGGACACATTAGGGGAACTCAAAGCTTGCGTGAATCCACGATTCCGAGTGTGATTCCGTCGCCGATTCTGGGACAAGAATCGACCGGAATCGCCATCAGAGGTTTGAGCGCCCCACCTTGAACGACCGGTCTGCGCGTCGATTCTCGTTACCTACACTACTCCTACTACAATACACTGTGTAACTATACCTGAGCTTAACATGCCGCGCTATACCCATCGCCAAGCCAGTGTCCGAAGACTCCTTACAGTCTATGTTCGATGGAAGCAGGCTCATACCCTTCGCATGCAGTACCGCCGTCATTTGTACAAGTCTCATGCACGCTCGACGGCCTTCTTCAGCTCTGAGTCGGCTTCAGATACCACCTGCTCGAGCTCCAGCCATGGTTCCACCTCCGACAAGTCAAGCACTTCTTTTAGCACCACTGGGAGTCTCAACTCAAACACTCCCTCTGACGATGCAAGCAGCCTCTTCAATCTCGAAGACTTGTTCTCGAATCTCTCTGGATCTACTTCTGGCGACACCTCGGAGGACATAGCTAATGAAGATGGCCTTGATAGCGAAAGCTCTGAGTCCGACTCTGGCAATGAAGCAGATGATGAAGACCCTGGCAGCACCAGTCTCGAGTCAGACTCAGACTTCGATGGGCCATCACTGGGACACCGTGTAGGCGAAGCAGTGAGGGATGCATACAAGAACCGATATCAACGTCCCCGCAAGGCCTTGCCACGAGGCCCCGCATATCTTCCTCATGTTCTGCATACGTTAAAGCAGCAACGTCCAGATCATTTCCGGGAACAACTTCGAGTGTCTCCTACTACTTTTGACCGCATCGTCGAGGCACTACGAGGTGATCTGGTCTTTTCCAACAACTCACACAATCCTCAAATGGCTGTAGACTCACAACTTGCAATCGCGCTCTATCGGTTTGGCCGTAATGGTAATGGTGTCACTGTACAAGACGTTGCCAACTGGGCAGGAGTCTCGGTTGGTACAGTCATTCTTGTTACTCGGCGTGTCATGACAGCTGTTCTCCGGCCTACATTTATGCAAGCTGCTGTTCGGTATCCCACACCTGACGAGAAGAAAGAGGCAAAGAAGTGGGTGCATCAACACTCGTGCCGGTCATGGCGCCATGGTGGCTTCTCGTTGACGGGACCTTGGTGCCCATATATGCTCGCCCTTACTGGTACGGGGAAAGCTATTTCGATCGCAAGTCCCAGTACTCGCTCAATGTCCAGGTATGTAGACAGCTTCACAACTTTACAACGCACTACAGATTAACATGATCAACATGATCTAGATCGTATCACTGCCCAATCTTCGCATCGTGGACTTTGCATATGGTCATACCGGCAGTACTCACGACGCTACAGCTTGGGAGCAAACCCGAACCGCACAGAACCATGCAGACCTCTTAGATGAGAACGAGTTTGTGTGGGCAGACTCCGCATATCCAGTAGGTTAGCAAGTTGGTCAAACAGAGTATCTCCTCACTGTAGCCAACAGATCTCAACTTGGGTTGTTGCTCCCTATAAAAAGCCTGAGCGAGATCTACCGGACAACGAGAAATTCAACATGCACGTTTCAATGGTGCGAATTCGATCCGAACATGCTATCGGGTTTCTAAAGGGACGATTCCAATCACTCAAAGGACTGCGGGTGAACATTAGAGATGAACGGTCACACAAGTTTGCGACGTACTGGATTGCTGCGTGTATTGGACTGCATGCCTTTGCTATGCAGTGTGAGGCAGAGGAACGTGGTGGAGATGATTCTGATGTCGATCAGGACTTCATTGCGGATGGTTTGTCAGATTATTCATCTTCTTCTGACCCTCCAGCACGTATGCCGAATGTCACGGAGACTGGTCACGTGACGTGTAGGGATTACTCTAATCTCAA
>MU278368.1:510614-554858 GCA_022385755.1 Trametopsis cervina | reverse complement strand
AACCTAACCTAACCTAACCTAACCTAACCTAACCTAACCTAACCTAACCTAACCTAACCTAACCTAACCTAACCTAACCTAACCTAACCTAACCTTCCGCATTAGGGCAGTCCCTTCTCACGGTCCTTCCGCATTTGGGCAGTCCCTTCCCGCGTCCCTTCTGCATTAGGGCAGTCCCTTCCCGCGTCCCTTCTGCATTAGGGCAGTCCCTTCCCGCGTCCCTTCCACATTTAGGCAGTCCCTTCCCACGCCTTCCAATTTAGGTGTCCCTTTCCACAAACCTTTTGTATTAGAACAGTCTCTTCTTATGCTATATATTTATGTGTTTCATCTCATATTCATATTTTATAATATTGGCTGTGTTCTTATTTGTGACATTAAAATGAATAGTAGCATTAAATGCAATCTACAAGCTATATCATATACTATCTGGCATGCCAGAGCAGTTAAGATAAGTGCAACATTTGAATCTGAATCAGGGATTCAAGATTTTACATTCAACAAAGGCTTTAATACAGAAAATGGCTCATGAGGTAGGCTGGGTGGCCTTTTTTTTCGCGTGGTATATATATATATATATGTAGTTGCATGGCTGAGGTCTCATCCCCCCCCCCTTGGAATTTCCCACGACCCATATATGGCTGGTCCCTTCCCACGGCCCATATATGGGACGTCCTTTCCCACGCCTCCCGATTTGGGCAGTCCCTTCCCACGGCCCTTCCGCATTTGGACGGTCCCTTCCCACGCCTCCCAATATAGGCAGTCCCTTCCCACGACCCTTCCACATTTGGGCAGTCCTTTCCCACACCGTCCATATTAGGGCAGTCACTTCCCACGGGGTCTCACATATGGTCCCATATTAGGGCAGTCACTTCCCACGGGGTCTCACATATGGTCCCATATGTCAAGGAGTAACTATATAGTTGTATCGGGCACTTGACCAGCCATGTAAGGTGCCCGATAGAACGAGTACACTCTATCGGGCTTTTCTCTAAACATACCAGATGCCCGATAGAGTGTACTCGTTCTATCGGGCACCTTACATGGCTGGTCAAGTGCCTGATACAACTCATTCACTCTATCGGGCATCTTCACTAAGTTGCTACCCGTATGTTTTTGCTATGCTACTCGTTGTTGTTCATTCTTACTTACATCTGCCCGATGGATGCTGTTCTCTCTATCGGGTGTTTTCCTTCATGGTACTAATACAACCTCACTTTGCACTTCGCTTTGCCTTTCGATCACGTTTGCTCCATATTCCCTGATACCATACCATCCATCTATCGGGAATATACATCGATCATCGTAATATACAACATATCTTACCCTCTCTACCATTTCCCCCGATATGCTTTCCGTTTACTATCGGGGTAACCTCTACATCTCAAGTACCCGATAGCGTGTAGTCGTCCTATCGGGCATTTCTCTTTGGCCTTTAATTGATTATTTTCTTTCATCGAAATGCCCTGGGGCCTACCATAGGGTAACTGTACCCTAGCTTCTTTACTTTTATTGCTAATAATTGATCTTTATGGCATGGTGAGTCAGCTCTTACAGTAGCCCTTGAATTTATACCATTTCATGCATCTTATGGGTTGTTAAATAATGCCTCGGGAACCACTTCGGTGCTGTCCACACTTCACCCTTCCAGTCAGCCCAAACCATGGCTGCAATCACTTCTGCACTGTGAATGACAAATGAGATCTGGGTACATGATCATGACAGAGAGTTAATCACACTGACCAAGCAAAAGCTCGTGGCATACCATGTCCTGTGTAACCGGCCGCGATGTATTGACCAACATATACCTGCCCACTAGTATCGACAACAGGTCCAACCTAATAGATGGTAAACATGTTTGCACTTTCTCCTGTAACGTAGAGAGGCCATACGAAAGGTTCGCCAGAGCGGGTATAACCCATGATACCAGTCTGCCAATCACTTCTGTAAGCACTAAACTTTAGCTGGCGCAAACAGAACTGCTCACCCATTCCATCTCAGGCTCTTTTTTGCCATCAAACTTTCCCGGAAAGACCATAGGCAAAAACCCGCGGATAACGTCGCCCACCTGCGCATTCACATTTGCATCATCCGTCACATAAAACTCAAATTTACCATCCTTTGCTGCCTCACGGCCACCTCCTAAGATCACCAGTTCGTTTGCATTCTTGTCCTGACTAGTTTTTGGACGTGGGAACCAGTACTCGAAGCCTTCGTTGCCTACAAACCCTTCTCTCCCGTTGCCGAAAGGAGAGGGCACTGCCGCACGCACAGCGATGACTTGCCCACGAGTGGGGATAATTTCGCCGTGCATGAATGGTAGCAGGTGTGACGCATAGCCGTTCGTGGCGTGGACCACAGCCGTGCACGCGATCTCTCCGCGTGGAGTGTTCACGGTCCAGTTTCTAGCATCGCCAGAGCGGGGTGAGATGGACGTCACTGGTGTTCGGGTGTGCAGTGTTAGGTTCAGGCGTGGCGAGGTACTTTGAGCGAGGTTATACAAGTGACCGACGAGCTTTAGGGGCCAAACATTATTTCCTGGGATGATTACCGCAGGGTAAGCTGTGCCATAGCGCTATGAATAAGATAAGTAATCATGATAATATTCGATGCTTATACTGAGCTACCGTTTGGACTTCTTCCTTGGTCAACCAGCGGACGTCAGATAGATCAATTCCCGCTGCTTGAGCAGCTTCAAAGTCTGCTCGTGTCGCTTCCTCGTCTTCTTTCGTGAAGAGCAGCACTACGCGTCCACTAGATACGAAGTCGACGTCTTCCGCCTTGCTTGTCTCTCGCAGAATCCGCGAGATCTGGGATGTGGTATATTCCTCAAGCTCTAGAGATCGCCTGGCTTCAGAAACCCCAAACGTTTGGGAAAGCGCATTGAAGTGAGCAAACCCATGAGGGGTGAGATGACCTCCGTTTCGTCCTACACCGATGCTACAATGAGCACCGTTGATAACCTGAGGCAGGATGCACTGACCTGTGGCACCCGAGCCTGGATAATGGTCATTAGCGCCATGATAATCCACGCACACAATAAAGTAAGCGATCGCTAACAGAATTCCCGTGCTTCCAATACGACCACCTTCAGAGAGTCCTTCATCCCTTCGCCAGCGACGGCCTGAGCCAGATGATAAGCGGTTGACACCCCAGTGATACCGCTGCCTATGATGCATATATCCGCGTCATGCGTCAATTCGCCGGTGCTGCCCTCCGTGAGGGCAGGGATATGGTCTGTTCCCAGATGGCGAATCCAGAATGGCTCAGTGGCGTTGGGCACTGGAAGACCGGATGGCCGGTCAGTGAAGTGGGATGGTGGGAGTTCGAGTACGGTCTGATGCTGTGCAAAAGCATGAAGGGGGACAGTGAACGTTGACATTGCAGCCAGCGAGGTCTGAAGAAGGCGTGCGAGTCTCATCCTTGCTCAATAGGTGAAGCTGGCGGTATCAATGAGGGTGCGCAAAGCACGTGACCTGTTCAATCCACGTCAACCTCCCCCGTTCGCCGTCGCAAAAGACTAACCTTTCTATATTCGCACCGGGTGCATATCCTCCGCGCGAGCAAACCGTGAGGGGTGTGGTGGAGGGAAGCCGCACCTGAAAGAGTCGAAGGCAGAGTCACAGTGTAGCGTGTGAATTGATCGCATGAGGGTCTTATCCAAGCCTTACTGGGATTTTCTGGCTTGAGTCGAATATTAGATCTGTGCCGTCGCATCTCTTTGATCGCTACTTGCTTCTGAACGACAGCCATCTGGTTATACCTCTTTCATCGTTTCATCCCAGACCACATTACTAAGGAAAAGGTGAACCTATCCAGTAAAATGTCGCGATTTGTGCGTGCATCGAAATATCGGTAAGTCCCATATCTCCGCACGCTCTTGGTCGACCTTGGACAAACCGCGTTCCAGTCATGTCTTTGGCCAGCCGGGAAAGAAGGAGTACGGAGTGGAGAACTTGAAGGTCACCAATAGCGCGTGGGACACAAATTATATAGCGGCCTCTGCTGTACGTTTCGTTCACAAGTTTTCTCCTTCAATCTGACCCGCCTGTGTTGCCTAGAAATATATTAGCGTTAACTGGAACGCGTCCGGCGGTGGTGCATTCGCTATCCTTCCGTTGCCATCTCCCTTTGCCCCACTCCCCAACGGTCTCTCATACAAGGTCCCTGATATTATTCCCCTCGCTCGCGGGCACACCGCCCCCGTTCTTGACACCGATTGGTCACCATTCGATGATAGTGTCGTCGCATCCGGAGGGGAAGACGGCAAGGCTCTCATCTGGAAAGTCGAGAATGCCGCATTCAATGGATGGGGCGCGGACGGCTGGGACCCTGTTGACTTTGACCCTGTGCTCCGCATCGATGTCTCGCCAAAGCGTGTCGGACAGGTTGTTTGGCATCCAACCGCAGAGCATGTGCTGGCCACGGCTACCGGAGAATACACCGTCAAGCTCTGGGATCTGGGCAGCCCAGAATCGCCGAAGAGCGTCTTGAGCGGACATGGCGATGCCATACAAAGTTTTACGTTTAATCCTACTGGGACGCTGCTTGTTACTACCAGCAGAGATAAGAAGATCAGACTGTTCGATCCCCGCGCAGGGGGAGAACCTGTCAGGATTAACGATGGGCATGGGGGTGTCAAGGTTTGCCCCGCGTTGCGCGTCGACTCTTGTCTGTGAACCGTGTTAATCATTCTGTATAGGGTGCCCGTGTCGTATGGATGGGCGAGCACGACAGGATAGCAACGACCGGATTTAGCAAGATGAGCGACCGTCAAGTGGGAATATGGGAAGCAAGCAGCTTGAACAACCTTAAAACGACGACGATCGACCAGAGTTCGGGAGTTTTGATGCCATTCTGGAGCGACAACAACATTCTCTTCCTTGGTGCGCCCGATCCTTTGCTTGTACTTCTTACCTGATGTGTGTTCTACACTAGCTGGCAAAGGGTACGTTCTTGCTGACGGCAATGATCGCATTGACTGACGATGTACAGGGATGGCAACATCCGCTACTATGAATACGAGAATGACACGCTCTTCCCGCTATCCGAGCATAAGTCCACGGACCCGCAGCGTGGAATGTGCTTCCTTCCACGACGCGCTCTCAGTGTAACTGACTGCGAAATCGCACGTGCTTACAAGGTCTACGGCAACACCGTGGAGCCCATCGCGTTCATCGTACCACGAAAGGTTCGCCCATCTCTGGTCTCCGTCGCTGCATTCCTGACCCTCCTAGCAGGCTGAGTCTTTCCAGTCCGATATCTATCCCCCTGCCCCATCATCCGAACCGGCACTAACAGCCGGTGAGTTCTTCTCTGGCAAAACTGCGGCCCCGAAGCTGGTCAGCCTTGAAGACGGGTCCATCACCTCTGGATCCACTCCCTCGACCGCTCCGACGCGCATTTCGAGTGCGCCGGCACCAAGCCCATCCATCGCATCGACTACGACGCCCGCACCAGCTCCTGTGCCGGTCTCTTCGCCCAAGGTCGTCACGCCAAGTCAGTCAGTTTCATCGCCCGTGGAATCCAAACCCCTTTCGAGATCGTTCTCTTCTGGATTTGAGGTACGTCTTACAGTTCCGCGCTCCAGTGCGTTAAACGACGTTGCTTTAGAGTGATTTTAGTCCGCCGGCATCGGATGAAAACCACGCGTTGAAGGAAGAGAATGCTCGTCTGACAGGGGACCTGCGCGAGGCACGAGAGAAGATCAGGAATCTGGAATTGCAGGTTGAAACCTTCCGAGCGAATGCGCGGAAAGCAGCGGCTTTACTAGATGCATGAACAAAGCCACGGGGATAAGCTATGAGGATGTTTGTATGGACTAGGACTGTGAAACGACTTTGATTTCCTTTTTTTTTGCTTTCTCGACGCCCTGTGGTTTGACATTCGACCTCGGTCCGCAAATCTCAGTAAGGCTTGTCTAATACCCTCGTTCATCGACTTGCACCCTATGCGTCCAGTCTGGCTTGTGGAGTACTCCGGCAACCAAAAGTTGCCACCACTTGACCGTTCCCTCACTCGGCCAACGCGTCACTCGACAGGCTCGTTTATGAACGCGCTGCTATCTGGCTCACCACTGTATTTGTACCAAGGGCTTGACGTACTCGGCGTGTTCAATTCATGCGTTTCCAATCTTCGTTTCATCACCGTCGCGAATCACCAACCTTACGCAGTATTAGCAATGCTAGTAGTTCACATTATTATTCGTGCAAGCAGACGTCAAGATTTATCGCCGGACCTTAGAAGATACGCGTGCATTGCGAAACCACGCCCGCGGGAGCTTTGGGGTCGGTGGGCTGCCGCACGTTCGTCTCATCCTTTTCCGGTGGTGCTCAGGCGCATGCTGGTGACACAAGCGCATTGCCGACACCTGACTTTCCGATAGTTGAATTGTCAAGAGACGCCACGATTTTTCCCGACTTCGCATTGCTTGCCCAGGTTGGAGACCATTACGCCTAGTATATCATTAGATAAGATTACAGCCCTGCTTCGTGTTACACGGTATGCCACGGAATAGATAGGCCGGAAGACTACTGAGAATGGACACGACATACAGTCAGTGTTCCATCGCCAAAGTGCTAGTTAATATCTACAGAGGCTACAACTATAACTGCAGGTATGGACTACGAATTCAATGAGCCAAACGAAGTAGGAAACGAGCGATGACGAGTAGGGATTGTTGGTAGTTACAGCACAATATCGGATGCAAGAAAGTCCATGAGTAATAAAGTAATGTTCTTGAAGAAAGTCAACGGCAAAACCGCAACACTGAAGAGAAACGCGTTCCGTACACGGAGCCACTTATAACCATGAGGCAACTGCAATTCCGACGCCAAGTAGCAGGGAAGCAGAAAGCGATGGTCGCGACCACGACCCGACAGCCGCGCTCTGGGTTTGTTCATGCGTTGGATTATCGGGTGTTGTATTGTTTTGCTGGCTTGATGAATTGGTTTGAGAGGTGTTTAGTCCATTGTATTGATTTCGGATGAGAGTGGCGGCGCGCTCTGCGAGGCCGTAGACAGGCGCTTGCAACTGTGAACCGGCACGATGGTCAGCCTACTGACGCAACCACAAACTTATTAATCACGTACATGAGCGGCGAACTGAATAGGGAATATCGACGCGTCCACCACACGAACATTGTCTAGCGAAAAAGCACATTAACATCCGAATGGGACCAAACATAGGGATACGCGTACCAGTTCCATACACCTTCAATTGAGAATCGACCACACCACCGAGCTCAAGTGGCAACATGGCACATGAGCATGATGGATGAAACTCTGTTCCAAAGGAGTTCGCAATCCACGCATCCCAATCGTCGTCGGACTGCACGGATGAGCCGGGAGAAAGCTCCACGAGCGAGGCGGTCGAAAGTGGTGCAGTATTACCAATTTTACGGGCGAGTTTCAACCCCTCGCGGAGAAGAACGTGATCTGTACAAATATCAGATATGATTCAACACCACAAGCACCGAACAGTGCGTTCATAACAGACCGACCTGCGGAATGGGTGTAGTAGCCAGGGTCAATAACCGGGTATTCAAACGGGTCAGCACTGTTGATATACAGGCGGCCTTGGCTAGAAAGTCGTCATATTAAAGTCGCATATCGTAGAAGCATTGATTGAAACTGACCTCATAGGATGCTGCAACGCTGCTTGAACAGCCACAACCCGAGTATTCTGCTGTGTCTCCGTCAAACTCAACAAGATCTCCACTTGTCCTACCGGGGTAAGCATCATGTTGGCGGTGGCGTTGTAGATCGCCTTGTATCCTGCGATTACGGTCGGATCCTGGCTTGGAACGAGGGACGCCGCAGAAGAGTCGATAGCACTAGCTATGTTGGCTTGGAACGACTGATAGCTATCGAGGCCGACGAGGTCTGATATGTTGGCATACCCAGTGGCGGAGTTGATGAAGGAAAGAAAGGTTGATTCAGAGACGCCGTTAGGCTACGCACCGTTAGTTGGAGGTGCAAGTATGGGGGCGGATGGCTCACCAAAGTATCACTGTAGTGAAATGATGCCGCTGTATCGGCCGTGGTGCTGAAGGTAACCTGCGTGCTCTGAACATGGCGTGTGAGACATAAGCATCAATTCATGTAAGCGCAAGACCTACTATGTGGTCTTGAAGATGCTGTCCTACACCTGGCAGCTCCAGAGTTATTGGCACACCCGCACTGCTGAGAACATCCGCAGGCCCAACGCCACTGTGAAGAAGGACATGAGGGCTTCCGAGAGCCCCTCCGGCCAAAATTACCTCCTTGTTCACCTTGATGGTCTTGCGAGTGTCCGTTCTAGAATTGGCGTATTCTACTGAGGTAGCAACCAGATTCCCAGACGAGTTCGTGAAGAGAAGACGGGTCACGGTGGCGTTTGGAACAATCGCAAGGTTGGAGCGAGGCGGGAGAGGATCAATGTAGGCAGATCGGGAGTAGGAGCGAGTGTAGTTTTGCGGGTTTATGTTTACCGTGGCCACAAATGCACCCCATCCCTCACCGCCGTACGCATCCGCAGAAGTCGGGATGCCGATATTGCTAAGCGTCGCTGTCCAGTTACCGACAATAGGCGGTATACTGTTCGAGAATAAGTACCTGGTTTTAACATCAGACCGAAAAACCACTTACTATCCGGGATATGAAACCTGCACGGGTCCAGCGGAGCCACGACTGACGGTATTGAACTCAAGATTGCCGGCCTGTTGGACATCGGCGCTCGGAACGGTAAACTTCTCGCTGCCCTTCATCGCGGCAAACAAGTTATCCCAGTTCCATTGCTCCCCGCCGTCGATCAAAGCAGCCCAAGCGTCAACTTCGAGCTTCGCTGGGCGCACCATATACATGCCGTTTATGGCCGAGGAGCCGCCAAGGACCTTGCCGCGTGGCCAGGAGATGGGACGGTTGTTCGCATTAGGCTGCTTCACAGTGTTGAAGTTCCAGTCATAAGAGGAACCAAGCAATGACTGGTAGTAGGTATTTGCAGGAATGTCTGTTGAACGCGGCGTCAGGAAGAATACACGCGAACCCTGCCCAAATTGCTTACCAATTGAAGTCTTGACAGCGTCTCCGGTGTCGCCTGCCTCTAGACAAAGGACGGTGTGGTTACTGTCCTCGGAGAGACGAGCAGCAAGCACGAGGCCCGCAGTCCCTCCGCCGACAATCACAAAGTCGTACGACTGTGCAAGCTGATCATCGCTGGAGACGATATTCCTGCGGGTGAGATGAGGGCCGTATTGGTAAATGTCGCGATGACCGCCCTGATACGCCGCAGCGTAGGATGCATAGGAGGCGAGCGTGAGCAGATAGATGCTCGACGATCGCATGAGAATAGGGTATCTGAAGTCGGAAGGAATGGAGGAGAATTAGTTGTAAAGCGAACAGATGCAGAAACCTGATACTCGCGTCTTTTATATACAAAGCATGCCGAGGTGCCATCTGGTTCGGTCTTTTCTCCCAAATGGAGCGGCTATACAGCCACACATGGGCAGCACACGCCGCAGGTGCAGTACTCTTGGCCGTATTAGAGTGGGTTGACCTGGCTGTTGGCTTGCCTGGTTACGTGTGGCCGGATGTCGCAGTTTCGGCCTTTTCGAATCGCCCAGACGGCGACGGCGACCGCCCTGGACTGAACTCGGTGCCTCCAGCTCAGCGGACCTTGCTTTGTCGGATCAAATAGCGCGCTAAAAGATAACGCGCTGGCTTACGAGTCGAGAAATCAGCATCAGTTCATGAACGGACCAACATACATAATCAACTCCTCCTATAGACCCGTACTGTAACGATGCGTTAATACGGTCAGCGGACGCGGCCAGAAAGAAGCCTCGATCCATGCGGGACATTGTGAGTTGAATGAATGCGGTGTCATGAGGCGAGGGGCCATTCAACTCGTTGCCTATGGTCACAAAACATGCCGGAACCATTCCAGGCTGTATGAAATTGATCGTCTTTTTGAAGAGCAAACGTTGCTGAGACAGGCTAAGACAGGAACGATGCCGCAGGTATTAACAACTAATGAAGGCCGAACAAATATGGAGAACTCACAGGTCGGAGGAGTGTCTTAGCGTGACTCCAGATTACCTCGTGCTCGAACATGCATGTTGACCCACCAAGAAATGGTATTATTGGGAGAATATTGGTGCTACAATGCAGATCGGATATTACAAGACGATGTCTTACGATGTGTAGCTTTCCATATTCTCCGTAGCTGCCACGCGAGAGTCCGATGGCGGTCGATCCGTTTTTCTGTGCGTGCGTATCCGGCGTAAGCAGCGAAGCGCTGTACACGACGCGATACCAGTCACGTGGAATGTAACGCCGATGGCACAGCTACACGATGATGATCTGGTGTGCGACCACTATTACAACCACCGTCGTCCAGTAAGTACTTTCGAGGGGAGGTATGTTCTGCTTTACTGAATACAGTCAGTAGAAATGGCGCCGTTGCACCGCACAGCCGTCTTTCTCTGGTCAATTCTGTGCTTCATAGCCGTCACCGCTGCGCAGCGAGAGCCTGAACACGCTATCACCTACTTTCCCAACCTTCCCTCGCGACTTTTCTTCTTTGACGATACTACATCTGTCTTGTATCATGACTCTAGTAAAGGAAACGTGTGGGTTTCCGGCGACGAGGGCAAGAATTGGAAGGAAGCAGAAGGTATACCGGATGGGAAGGCCGCAATGCTCATAGAACATCCATTCGACAACAACTATGTGCGTAGTCGCGTCATGATGTAGCATAAACTGACTGAACTATACATCAGGCCTTTGTCTTAACGAAAACCACGACTCACTATCGCACCAGTGACCGAGGCAAGACGTGGAAAATGTTTCAGACACCTGTTCCGCCTGCCTTTGTAGGTAGACCGTTATCTTTCCATTCCGAACCAAACAAGTACGGGTACATTTTGTATCAAGGCACGAAGTGTGAGTCGACGGGAATTTTTGGAGCCATCTGCCACGACGAGACGTATTACACCAAGGACGCATTCAGCAGTGACGCCAAACTGCTTTTGAGCGAGACTTCGCGCTGCCAGTTTGCACATAGTAGCAAGGACTTCAAGCACGATGCGCACCAGGATTTGATATACTGCGTTGCCTTCGACTCTACCTCCCTCGACGGCATGCACTCGCTCTCATCCAGTCGGCTGTTCTCTTCCACCGATTTCTTCTCCAAGGAACAGCAAGTGGAAGACCTCGGTATCGGGAAGAACGCGCGAGGCATCGTTGCTTTTGCGATCGTCAGCAAATTTGCGGTCGTAGCGATGAGGGATCTCGCACCCGGCAATAATGGCGAGATGCTGTTATACGTTACGGTAGACACGAAGACCTGGGCTAAAGCGCAGTTCCCACTCGCGTCATCCGCGCAGCTCAGGGAGAACGCATACACCATAGTAGAAAGCACGACGCACTCGTTAGGAGTCGATGTCATGCTGCAAGACAGAAGCACGATCGGCACTCTGTTCGTCAGCAACTCGAACGGGACTTTCTTTGTGGAGAGCTTGAAGGACACCAATCGTAACGAGATGGGCTATGTTGACTATGAGAACCTGTATGGTGTCGAGGGTGTTGGGCTTGCGAACACCGTGATCAATGCCAAAGAGGTTGAAGCTCGGCGAGAAAAGAAGAAACTCCAGTCTCGCATCACGTTCGATGACGGCCGCACATGGTCCAGGATACGTCCCCCAGCTACTGACAGTGACGGCCGCCGGATCCCATGCGACTCTGCTGATAACGATTGCTCGCTGCATCTCCACTCCGTGACCAATGTACACAACTTCGGCCTTGTTTTCTCTTCTCCTGCCCCCGGATTTGTCATGGGTGTCGGTTCCATTGGAGAACACCTGCTGCCATACGACGAGTGCGACACGTTTCTCAGCACCGATGCAGGCGTGACGTGGACCATGATCAGGAGAGATGCGCATCAGTACGAATTCGGTGATTCTGGGAGCATTCTCGTTGTTGTGGACGATGAGAAGCCAACGGATGAGATCAGATATTCAACGGATCTTGGCCGCAATTGGTACGTTTTCAGACCTGCAATTCGGATTGAATTTTGATGTGAGATACAGGAAGAAATACAATATCGGAGTGAAGCTTCGCTCGCGGGTGTTGACCACCCTTCCGGACTCCACTTCTCAGAAGTTTATTCTAATTGGCCAAATCAGTAAACAAGACCAGAAGAACAGCGAAGATCGAGTCGCTGTCGTTTTCCTCGACTTCGCCAATACTCGATCTCGCCAATGTGGAGATAGTGATTTTGAGGAATGGCATGCAAGAAGTGCAAGCCACGAGTGTCTGATGGGCCATAAGGTAGGCGTCGGCCTGCATGTATCGTGTTCGCGCTGACCTGCACCTATAGCAATGGTACAGACGCCGCAAAGCGGGTGCGGATTGCTACGTTGGAAAGAAATTCGTTGATCCTATTGCAAGATACGAAGATTGTCCCTGTACCGACGAGGACTATGAATGGTATGTTGGCACAAAATCCAATGTGCAATGCCTCATTTGTGTCTCGAATACTGTTCTAGTGACTACAATTTCGTCAAGCAAGGTGATCAATGCGTCCCCTCCGGTCCCGAACCAATTCCTTTCGGTGTATGCACTGGCCAGAATCCTTCGAAAGAAACATACATGGGTTCCTCTGGTTTCCGGCTCGTCCCTGGCAACACTTGTAACCGCGAACGAGGAAAAAAGAAAGATGAGCGCGTGGAGAAACCATGTTCACAAGGTGAGTTGTTATAACCTGTGATGAAGCAAAACTCTAACCGTTACGTAGCCCAACCGCAAGAAGGAGAGGTCCTTCACAGAATCGTGAGTGGTCATAATTATGATTGAAGCGGCGGATCTCATCACAATGATGTCCTAGTCTGAGTTCCCCGCCGTTGTCAAACAATATGCGTACTTCCGTAACTCCCAGGTATGTCTCATCGCATGCTCTTTCCATTGATATACTAAGCGGTCGCAGACTATTCTTGTTCGTTTGGGCGATTTCAGCGTTTGGCAGTCAAGCAACGAAGGCTACACCTGGCATCAGGTCCAGCCAGGCGAGAAATTTGTGGCGTTTTACCATCACACTTTCAGCTATGACCGCGCATACCTAGTCACAGAGAGCGAGAAGTACTACTACACGACAAATACGGGCAAAACGTGGTTCCCGTTGACTGCACCCCTGCCGCCGAATGGCTTCGGTCTTTCGGTCTTACATTTCCACCCTATGCAATCGGACAACTTGATATGGACCGGCCAGCGGGATTGCAATAATTTCGGTAAAACTTGTCATGTTGAAGCATTCTATACTCGGAACAACGGCCGCGACTGGTATCCAATCGACTCATACGTGCGTAACTGTGCATGGGCTAGGGATTCTGAACTTCGTGTCGATCCGAACCAAATTATATGCGAGTCGTATCAAGTGAAGGCCGGCAACCAGAAGTTCTTCCAGATGGACAACCCACTCGAGCTTATCAGTGGTTCGGATTTCTACAGGAAGCAGACGAAGCTGTTCAACCATGTCGTCGGTTTTGCTAAGTTTTCCGAGTTCCTCATAGTCGCAGAGGTTTGTCACTCTGTTTGTCTCGAGGAAACGCCGGAGATCCTGACGTGTTGCGCAGTTCCAGTCGCAGCACCATTCTCTCGACTTACAAGTTTCCCTTGATGGTCGCACATTTGCGACTGGATTGTTTCCCCCTACTATGCGCCTTGAGCAACATGTGGGTTTTTTTATAATGATTATAGCCATGGGCCTGAACAACCGTCCATCTACAGGCTTACACTATACTCGAATCTAGCACCAAAGCAGTGTTCCTTCATGTCACGGTATCAGAGCCTCCCGATCCTTGGTGGGGTAACATCCTGAAGTCGAACTCTAACGGCACGTATTTTGGTGTCAGCGCGGATTACGTGAATCGGAACGCGAATGGCTACGTTGACTTTGAGAAGATGGTTGGGCTGGACGGGATTGCCTTGATTAACGTGGTTTCCAACCCACATACAGCTCCGATAAGTCTCACAAAGGAAATACAGACTCGCATCACTCATAACGATGGTATGATAACTCCGTTCTGTATATTCTATTTGCTGATGGTTTTGTAGGTGGCTCCTGGAAGCCGTTAACCCCTCCTGCCAAAGACTCTCACGGTAACAAGTACGAATGCGACAAGACCGTAAGTATTTACGACGGTGTGTGTTGAAAGCGATAATAACTTGAATTAGAGCTGTGCTTTGCACGTTCACGGGTTTACTGAACGCTTCGACGCGCGCGCCACATATAGTACTCCCTCCGTTCCCGGATTGCTCATGGCCGTTGGAAACGTCGGGGAGAAGCTCGCTGCCTACACAGATAGCGACACATTCCTCAGCCGCGACGGTGGATTTACTTGGGAAGAGGTTCACAAGGATGCCCACCTTTGGGAATTTGGTGATTCCGGTTCGGTGCTGGTAATGGCCAATGATGAAGAACCAGTCGATCACGTCATGTTCAGCATCAATGAAGGGAAAACCTGGAAGGAGTACCGTTTTACGGATGAGAAAGTCCGGGTGAAGTCTATTGTGACTGTACCTGAGGACACCAGCCGCAGGTTCATTCTGCTCGGATACTACCCCCGCTCATCCGATGCTGCAGTAGCAATACATCTAGATTTCTCTGCTCTCACCTTGAGGCAGTGTAAGTCCCATCATTGGGTTGATCTTTGACTGCACTGACGGTTCTACAGGCGTGTTAGATGTGGATGACCCATTACATGATGACTTCGAATTATGGAGTCCCAGTGAGGGTCGAACGGAAGCTTGTCTCTTTGGACGCAGGGTATGTGTACTCGGTCTCGATGTATTCTCTGGAGCTGAACACAGGTGCAGACATTATACCATCGCCGTCGTAGGGATGCAAATTGTGTCGTAGGCGCACAACAGAAGCAAGAGGAGAAAATAGTAGAACACTGTGCGTGCACCTCGGCCGATTTCGAATGGTAATATTATTCCCCCTCGGTTTCGAACGTTTTGTTCTGACTCTGTACCAAGTGAATTCAATCATAGGAGGGACGCCAACGGTGACTGTGTACTGGAACCCAATACCGATCCCCTGCCGAACGACGATTCTTGCCGCGGTGACGATGAGTTCTGGTACGAGAGGACAGCGTATCGAAAACTGCCCATTTCTACCTGTGTGGGTGGCCTAACACTCGATCACGGCCCCCAACACCGCTGTCCCGGTCTTAAAGGGCATGGCTTTTTCTTCTGGCTCTTTATACTAGGCTTCCCATGCGGGTTTGCCGCCTTGGTAGGCTATTGGTTCTACCATAAGAGTGGTCTCGCGCGAGGGTACGTTAGCCCTTACTCATCCGCCGCCTTACTCACAGCTGCTTTTCAGAACCATTCGTCTACCTGGCCCAGACGGTGCACCAAGGTACAGAAGTGATTCAGGAGCGCTCGCTACCCTTGCGTCTGTGCCGTGGTTCCTCGTTGGGCTTGGTGGCATTGCTTGGGAGTGGGTATCGGCAAAATTCGACACCGCCTCAACACGATTCCGAGCAAGACGAGGATATAGACATGTACCTGTGGATGAAGATGCGCAGATACTACGCTTTGAAGATGAGGAATGAGATGGCTCTTCTGCTAATATTATTTTCATACCGATATATTATCACTCTGGATTTCATTTCTTTCCACGACGAATGCATGTAGAACGTCCCGCAGTTCTCCAGCTTGTCGCGACCATGCTTAAGGCTTTTAGAACGTAAGTACTTTGCATTGAATCTGAAGCACCGGAAAATCGAAGCAAAATTAAGGCTATATTTTGCAATAACTAACAGTATGTACCTCTAACGTCACGCTAAAAGTTTGCGATTCGTGTCGCCGTAGCCTATTCGCTACAACATCGCCATAGTCTGCTTCCCATGTACTTCGCAGGCTAGCAGAGCGGCTAGAGGCAATGCAGATCATGCGTGATTGTCAACCTCATTAGTCAATGCGTCCCTTGGGGTCGCGACCACACTGGTATGAGCGTGCTCGCCGTCTGTCGCTGAGTCTCAGAGGGAGACAAATGTAAATATTCTGCTTCGTAGCTCGTTAACTTCGGCATTGAAGTGTGCGTGTCACGCTGACAAACCCTACATGGTACTAACCATACCGCTATCATTAAGGAAGGCTTTGCCAACGCTGAGGTCACCATTAGATACGAGCACAATGACCCTGTTGACGGTTCCAAACCTGTATACTAGCTCGTCATATTACATTCCATGGACCAATAACCGCTAGATCCTTCACTGGACAGCTGTGATTCGAAAATCGATACCAATGGTGATGACTTGTACCCTAACTGGATCACACTGTTTTCTGGTGTGGCGGGGACACTCTAACGTGCATGCACCATTTGTGCAGTTCCGGCTAATCCCGATTGCACACTGACCTGGCGAGTGCGATCGTGTTGTATAGATCAAGTTAGGAGATCGCATTGGTTATCGGGACCCCGAACTCCAGGTCCCTGGCAGGTGACCAGTCGTGGTTGCCCCACCATCACAGAGTGGCTTACTACTACCACACATTCCCTCAGGGCAAATATGTACCGAGTGCAAGGTCCCGCTCGCCTCATTTTTAGACACGTCTCTACGTCCTCCTATCCTTCCATATCCTCTCTCTACCCGTTTCCCCAACACCCACACCCAACCCCACACCAGATATTCCATCTTTCCTCAACAGCAACCCAGCAGGATATCAAAGCAAGATGTACGTCTCTTGTGCTATTCACCGTAGAACGCTCTAGTTGAATAATGGCCTAACCACCTCTCCTGGTCTCAAAGATTTTGACCTTGTGAAGATATACCACCCCGACTCTCCACACAGCCGACAGGTACCTTCTAGCGTTCGCCACGCTCGATTTCAGTCCATAACATATGCATATGATGTATTGCGCGGGAAAGCTTCACGGCAGCACCTAGGAGACACATGGAACGACTCAGTGTATGCCGAGCTTGAGCGCAGACGGCGATACCGCCCGTCTACCCATGGTGGGACGCGTGCGAGCAGCGGTAGCAATCGCGGATGGGGTGCGGGGGAATTCGCTTTTTCATGGGATGACTACACAGATAATGCGCGAAGTCGGAGTAAAACTCTGGACGGGGCGAACGACCAATGGAAGGATAAAGTCATCTTGTGCGCCGCTGTCCTCGTACGTCCCAGTGCCTGACCACTGTTACCACCGTATTTATTCGTGCTGATTTCTTCAATTACATCCAGGCGGTTGGAGCGGCAATTTTTCCTTCGATAATGTACATTAGTCCCCAGCAAACAGACAATCGACATAGGAGCGCCGCTTCGAATCTCGCTGAAGCACGGAGGGAGGCCAGGGAGTTTGGAATGGAGCGGAGGGCTGAGATCAGGAAGCGGGTAAAGGCACAGAGGGAGAAAGATGAGAAGGAGGCAGAACTGGGGCGCTCAGGTAGACCAGACACGGAATTGGATGGTTCATAGACCATACTGAGGATGGGCCGTCTTGTGAAAGTCCTCCGGCGAGATATTGTGCAAGGTGTGTCTCGTCTATCGCTTTGGGCGGAAGATTAAGAGCATCGCGCCAGGTTTTGGAGGTTTAACATACTCACGCCCTCTAGACTTACACTAAGTTACAGTGACGCGTTCTGAAGCTTTGTTGCGGGGCGCACGCCTTTAGCGATGCTTCCTTTAGGGTACTTGCTCAGTGGCTGCACCTTCGTTCTATTGCATGCCCAAACATCGAAAGTGAGTAGTGCAGCCTGTCCTTTCAAGGTCTGCTTGGTCCTCTAGTGGATCCGTTAACTGGATGCGGACAAGACGGCGGCCCCATTCACGGACTAAAGGTCCTGGAACGTGTGGTATATATCGACTACCTTTCATATCATGGGTACGATGCCCTGGGGGCCAGTTCTCTACTGATGAAGTATCAACCAGTGGGCTAACTTCCACCCCGTCCTCTACCAGCATCCTCATATGCCATCTGCAGTGTGGTAGCAACTAATGCTCGCAGTAGTCTCGGAGTCAGAGTGTTCGAACGGTCTAGAATTCCGTATAACAAACAGCTTACTCTCATACTGTTTCTACGGCTAACTTCACTTTCCGACTGCTCATCTCTGACGACACATCGCCAGGGCCCGCCAACGACCCACCTTCTGTGTCCGTCTCCCTGTACTGTGTAATCTCCACCGCCAACGATTTCATCTCATGCGCTCCGCTTTCCCGCAGCCAACCGAGATGGAAGGGCGCAACGCCGCGCTCGCTTCTGGGGGACGATGGCACAATATTGGAGTCCTGGGCACTGTTGCCAGAGAGGATTCTCTTCGAGGCGATCCCTACTCGTATGATGATCATATTAAAGACGATGGATATGATAGGTGATATCTGTTTTCAAAACAGGCGCGTGATCAGTACGAGCGTATGGACGTCGTGTATAAAACGAAGTCAGGAACACTCACCATGTCAAGAAGAACGTATACTCCTGGAGACTGGATGGCAAAAGTTATGATCGCGGCGATGATAGTGAGTGAATATATTGCACCGGACTCGATAACAACGCGCAGCACGGGGGAAAGGCGATCTGTCATCCGGTAGTTGCTTGTCTCGCGGTTAATCGTCCAGATACGGTAAGCGAGGAGACCTAAGATATAGGTTTCTCGGGTGAGCCACCGGTCTTAGACCTGCGTTGCGAAGAATGCATAACCTACTAGTGGCGGACAGGTTGGTGACCAGCGTCATCGAGTATACAGACGTTATCCATTGACCCGTCTGAGTCGCGAAGACATCTCCTGGATTCTCAGACGCCGTAGCAAGGGCGATGTTATTCCCAATAGAGCACGCTGCGATGACCGGAAGAACAGGTCAGACATGGAATGCAATGCTGCTCGTCGTTGGTCACTCGCCCAACAAGCCGAACCATCCTATCAGAGGGAATAGAATAACTCTCAAGCTGTTTTGCCAGACCACCCACGTGCGATAGATCTGCGTGCGATATGTATGTGAATTACGGAGAGGAAAGGAACGCGTGAGAGCAACTGACGACAACTGCATCCAGGATAAGAGTCTGGGCATTAAAGAGACAGCTTTTGATAACGAATGTCGGCTCGGAGACGGAGTTGAAGAAATTCAATGACTGTGTAGGATCGATGTTCAAAAAGCCCTCGCATATGCGGAGAATATTGACAATCATTTCCTAAACGTGTACATTTGAGCCGCATTCCTAAATCGATATGGCTGCGTCTGTGAGGCGTACCGCGGTAGAAAGCGTAAGCAAAGCGCATGCAGTAGCGATGAGAGCATGCTTAGGATATCGTTTTGCCTCGCTGCGTAATAGTATCCAGATAGTCAGTATGAACATCAGAACTGAGAAGCCTGCAAAAAAGCAGGCAGATTGCGCATGATTAGCACCCTTACGTCGAGAGACATTGCAGCCATACCATATAGCATAGCCTCGATGGATGTTGATATCAACGCGGCCTCGGTGAGTAGCAGCATATTGTAGTTTGTGCCGTGTAGGAGATGACGGAGACAGACATCCACATCCACCCGGTCTGCGACGTCGATCGAAGGGCAGAACGAAAGCTCCTCGCGATTACTTCTCTCGCGAATTTTATAGTATTCGGAGTAGTGCGTCCGTGTGCGTGTAGACGCATTTCCGGATGACAGTCGTCTCAGATGCCTGGTCAATGGGGGTTTCACTTACGTGTGCGAGTTCGAGTCGCAAAAGACTAGGAATTTATATGGACACCGGCGGAATGAGGGTGCATGGCACACATGCAATTCAAGGCGGTGGGTACGCGGGTTCTGCAAAGCACAGGTATCTCCGTATAAGAGTCCTTCAGTCGCAGGGAGAATGACGACCCAAGTCACATGGGAAAGCATCGCTGCTGCGTTTTCTAGAAGGGAAGAAAATGTTGCGTGAGCGTGGAAGCGAGGGCAGGGCGGACAGTATCAGCACCAGAGGGCACATCAGAGATTTAAGCTTCCCGTGGGATGAGAGTTAACAGTGTGAACCCGAAGGCCCTGAACTCTGAGTCACTCCCTCTAAAGCCTCCGAGCCACGGATGTCACGGTTCCCCGAGCAGAATGTCCCATGCTGCCAAGATTGACCTTGCGGGCACTGTGGCTAGCTCTTGTTAGTTTCGGGACAGTGCGTTGCACGATAATGACATGGCAGATACCTCGTTGCAGATCAATACACGAGCTCAATAGATGACATGATGGTATGGGATATTCATCCTATTCAAGCAACGACTTTGTGGCGCTTATTACATAAGCTTCGTCCGTGATGCCGCCGGCCGAGCCTGAGAGCTGGATGTACAGTAACTATCTTCCACGCGTGCTGAGGCTTGAGACCCGGATCTCATGGTCTCGACACGATAGAGAGCTGCTGCACTACGAAGTTTGCAACCTTATATGCAAGAATCCGTCAGCAAGGTATTGATCGTAACAAACAGCGTGCGTTCTGTTCTACGGTTGACATGATACGCAGAACCTCACGAACATGCCTAAGCGGATGTGATGGAATCGGTAGCTTATATCACTACAACACACTCCTGAGAGTGCTTCGAATCCCATCATAGGACGTTCATCCTCTCCTTTCTGTCTTACTCCTAACTCCCGGCTCTCAAGCGTCTCAATGACCGACCGTAAGCTGCGACCAATGGGTTGCTTTGCAATCTATGATACTGGAGTACCAACGCAAAACACCGGAAACTACACGACGCTGTTCCTTCTGCACGGGTTTGGCTCACATAATGGTAAATATTTTAATCAATTTTCGTCGTGTTTAGATATTTATCGGAGTGTACTCTATGCGCCCCGTCGATCTCTTTAGGCACTTTTGCTCGCATTCTGCCTTTCGCTGAAGCATACAACTGTCGCATTGTGCTCGTTAATCGGCGGGACTTTCCCAGTGCTACACCGCTATCAGAAGGCGACCGTAGACCGCTTGACTCTGCGCTTAGCATTCAAGACAAGTCTATGGGATTACATCAACTTTTGCAATACACTGAGGCTCGCGCCATCGAGACACACGACGCGATCCTTGCATTCGTCCGCGATGCGGCCCTCGCCAGGAAAAGCGTGATCATTGCAGGACACTCCTTCGGTACAGTGTGGATGATGCAGTTCCTCGCTCATGCGCACAATTTCGCGGCCGACGGAATGCCTCTGTACGAGTACATCACGCGTGTCGTCGCGTACGGTATGTCGCCTTCCTCTTACCATCTCTCATTTCTTACGGCTCAGCACTTCTTCACAGACCCTCCGTACCACGCCTTAGGATTTCCGCCTCCTGCTGCATTCTATAACCCTCTTACCGATCCCTCTCACTCCCACGGTGAAGGCATCAAGCTCTTTCCTGTCTGGGTATCGGGATACTACGCGCATGGCAACTCCCCCGATACTCTCGAACATCGCACTCCCCTCGAACACCCGCGTCCGACACTCCTCACTATGACCCCCGAAGAGGTTTCTGGCACGCGGTACCTTGCACCAGGTGCTCCCGGAGGGTCAGACCAGGTGCTCATGCAGGCAGGGATACAGCACGGACTTTTCGCCTCTTTGCGGGAGCGGGCGCTGTATCTCTCCCCAACGACCGACGCAACCCAGGCGTCGTCGGACACCAATAGCTATGACGGCTGGGACAGCGTTGAGCTTCGATACCTTTGGTGCGACGAATCCCCGTGGGAGATCCCATGGGGGACATGGGCACTTCAAAATGAGCTTGAGGATGCGACAAAAGCGGGCAAACGTGTCCGGAGAATCGAAATAGTGAGGTTGACGAAGGCCAATCACTTTGTGAGTTCCGACCTTTGCCATCTTATTCGCACGCGCTGTTTGATAACAAAATCACACTTTAGGCTCATTGGGATCAGCCTGAGCGTACTTTGAAAGCTCTTCTAGCAGAGCAGCCAGGAGAAGACACTTGTGAAGCCGAAATTTCTTCAAATGTAGTAGGACCGGAGCTTCAAAGCGGTACAGATAAATTGAGCTGTTGAGATTGCGCATTCGCTGCGTTCTTTTTGCGCGGAATGTGCGGCGGGCATCGACTTTATACGATGACCTTCCGACTGTCTTGGATATATAACGCGTACTGGGAGTTTGTATTTTATATATTTCGTAGAGAAAAGGGTCTCGTGTCATGTACACATAGTTGATAGGGCCTAGGTGCGGAGTAAAGAATGCGCTAGCATGATGTCTCTCTGGTCGAGGGGTACATGAACTTCTATGCTATGAACCGCCAAGACATTCTTCGATACTTCGTCCAGGCTTTCCTCTATCATGTCCATCAGTTGTGGCTATGAGTCAGGCGCAGATGATAGACCGCCGCCCACGAGCACACTATCCCCGTGTAAGCATTTATTGGATTCACGCGAATAGTCATGCGCATACTTACCGGCTTTTCGTTGATTGCTTCCCGGGCTCGATTAGATCAGCTAGTTAATCCTTCTTCTCCGCAGTGATATTATCCACCAATATAGTCTGCAAGTCAGAGGTGGCTAGCTGTGCATCATGCACAACCCGCAGATCCAAAAGAAACCGGCAGATAAGTATTGCTGCAAAACTGGAAGGATAGTTAATACGAGTATGATACAAGCCTCCAGACATACCCATGAAGCAATGTGACAACCAGCGCCGTGTTCTAGGGTAGCCCGTAAGGCTTCAGTATCTAGATGAATAAACTGATAACCGAACCTTGACTTGTAGTTGACATATGTTCAGCGCAAAAAGAGACCTGTATAGGGACAGGATGTCGGTCAGTGCCCTATGCTAAATGCAATTCTCTAGGGCTACTTACACAAAATACAGTGTCCCTGGACACATTCCCGCGCTTCTATTAGCATCAGTTCACGGAGAAGAAAGAAAATGGAGTACCATCGCGCAGAAGATACTCTGTCAATGATGCGCTTACGCCGCTGCTCCGAATCACCCGAAAGGCACCAAATGTCTTAATCCAGGTTAACGTGAGCACAAATGCATCTCCAACAAGAGAGCAGACACGCGATATCAGGTTTACTAAAAGTGGATGCGTCAATAGTTGTAACTTCTTCGCATCAGGTGTTACTTAACTACTACTCGGGACGTGGAAGTCACATCAGCTATTGATAAAGAGCAGAGGTATATCACGTACGTTTGGAGAGTTGAATCGGACATGCTGTATTGTGCCCTACAGTAAAAGCTTGTGGTGCTTCGAACAGAGACATGCGTCGATGACACGTTGACGAAAAGCACCTAAAAGTATTTCCCATATCGGCTCTCGTACATAATAGGCATGATAGAGAATCACTCACCATGTAGGTTATTGCAGAAACAGCCAACATAGTAAATGCAATGACAAAAACAGATATACTCCGATTCCATATCACGCTGGCACGTAGTCCCGAGAACACTACAGCCGTTAGTTGTAACCAATGAAGGGTAAAGAGGCGAATACGTACCGCAAATCATTAAACAAATCGATAGGATAAAACCTTCATAGAGTCTTTCTGTTACGTCACAGCTGAGAGGTCGAGTGAATAAAGCTCTGAACATCTTGTCAAAAAGCACTCGCCTCTGGCAAATCTATCAGTATCAAAATGCGGGATGTCGATGATGTATAGACTCACTGAACCATGCGGTGCTCTGTCCTGAATGAACAAGACAACGCCCAAACCCAACAACGAGTAACGAGTGAGTAGAAAGATGATGGTCCCTCTATTCCATTTCGGGACCCAGATGCAGTGTATCTCGCGACCAAAAGTTATCAGATGCTCGTATGCGATGAGCCCTTTCGATTAGAAGCTTGTTCATAAATTTCCGCAGTAGCAGCTTCAACATACACATCACCTACCGGCAAGCGCGCAGTGGGCATACATCCATTGGTCACTCCAGACAACACCAATCAGCATAGATTGATGTCTCGGAGAGGCCACGTACATCATGTCATGAGGTAGAACCAATGGCTGTCCGGTTGCAACTCCATCTGTGGACATAATGTAACTTCAAGGGAGACAAGGGAGATTGGCTGGCGTACTGATATAGCGAAAACAGACATCGGCTCTTCTTTTATATGCAGAAAATGCGCCGAATAAGCTTAGGAAAGATAGATGAGCCGGGCACAAAACTCTAAAGCTCGGGGTTCTCAGCGAGACGCGCATTTCACTTGGGTCTCGCTATTGGGAAATAATAGATTGAGGCTGTGACGTTCATGTCCAACCATCGGGAAATGTCAGGATACACAACACACTGCTCGGATGTGACCGGTATATAGCACCTGAGTGGTGGTCAGTGGCATCGATCGAAAGACATGAAAGGTGCACACCGGCGATACGAACTGCATTGCTTCTAAATGAGTGACATATAGGCTATCTTATCGTAGTAGTCTGCTGCGCTTGGGTCATCATCTTCTGTGTGAAAGCAGAAAACACTCAACAGACCACATGCCAGCAGAAAATTTACCGGGCACCGAAGGTATAAGTGGAGTCCGAGATCGGAATAAGATTATCGTTAGGTCGACGGGTGCACAACGCAGTACATTCTGCTTGCCAAAGGAACAACATCATGGTTTGCAAATGTGGTGTTAATTCCCTCTGCCCATGCCATATGCTGTGCCGCCACGTCCGACGGAAACATGACCAATAGAAATCCGTCCGCGCCCAGCGAGTCCGCGTCGACCTGCACCAAGACCTCTAGGCGGAACTGGGGGTCCTGCACGACTTTGCCCGCGGCTAACGTCTTGGGAGGCCCTCCGGCTTCTTCCTCTGCCGCGTGGATTGCTTGCAGCCCCAGCTGTATTATCCACATCCATACGAGCCTGGCCGTCCACACGCTTACTGGAATGCCGCCCTCTTCTACCTGAACCGGAGGGAACATGGTGAGATACACTCCCGTGCTTCGCTCCTCGGCCGAAACGGATAGTAGGAGGAACCAATGACAGTGTGTCCATGGACGCCGCCAAGTCGTCTAGGCTTTCGTCCGGTTCCACTCCGATCTCTTCTGTATCGTCGTCGTCTTCAATCAAAGGACCCTCGTCAAGCCGGGATGATGTTCTTGCACCACTGTCCTCCCTGAGGGTATAATCACGCTCCTCTTCTTTATCCTCTGCATTACTTCCCTCGTCACTATCACCTTCTTCTTCGCTATGCGGACCATCCCTTGCACTCCACGATCCCCTAATCATGCTCGCCCCCTCGCCCCATTTCTTCAATAGTCCACCAACGCCTTTGTTCGTCACTGCAAAAAAGTACTCCTTAGGGTACCCATGTGCCTGGATGAGATGTAGCCTCCGAGTTTTGGGACTACCAAACATGCGTGTGCATGTCGGGAGATGACACGCAAACTATTGCGCATATCGTAAGTGCGCTATAGGAGCAATAAGCAGTGGTAGCACATACAATTTTCTCCCCTCGCTCCTTTCGCAAGGCAGCTATGGGGTCGTGGCATTCCGTTTGATGCTGCAAGCGATAGAGAAGGAATTCAGCAAAGTCGCCGACAGTTCGAAAAACACAACATACCAGCTCCAATAGTTTTGCATCAGGAAACACGCAACCGCAATCGCCCTCTTCGCAAACATGCGCGTGATAGGTGGCGTAATGAGATTCTAGTTCCTTCGAGTTGAGGAGAGGTGTAGGCCGGTTGGGTGGATTACAAGTTGGCGGAAGAGTGCAGAGCAGTGGATGATCGCTCAAAGTCGCCTGCGACGCGTTTGTTCTCTTTGCCTTAGATACAGGCTCGGCAGACTGATATAGGTCTTGATCTTGAGATGGAGCTTCGAGTAGATTATTAGATGGAGTACGCGGTCGCTTGCCAGACATTAAGTGCGTGAGAGTCGTAAGCTGTATAAAGTGTTTTAGCCAAGGTATTGAGGCTTGGTTGCTCGTCGAATCACTTACTGTGGAAGGATAGTAGTTAAGATGGTGCGGGGCCACCAGGCAATTAGAGGGAAACCAGGGTCACGTGCTTAATGCACCAGATCTGTCACGCGCCTACTCCGCCTTACTGTGACCTTATTGTACACTACTCTCTGGTCTGGTGCGACTCATTCGAAGATGTTTTTCATTGTGAGCTGTCGTTGCAGCATTCTGTGCATATTGTGCTAATTATCAGCGTGCCCATAGAAAGAGCTCTCACATACCATCCTGTTGCATCCGTCGTATTTTGGCCCACGCATGCTCCAGTACCTAGAGTCCAAGCTCTATGCCGACGTAGAAGGAACGTGCTCTGGACAATTTGGGTATATAATCGCTGTTGTCTCCATCCTGGACATTGGCAAAGGCATGGTGCTACCGGGAAGTGGCCAAGCAGAGTTCATAACGCGCTACCGAGCCATTGTTTTCAAGCCGTTCAAGGGAGAGGTTGTCGATGGGGTGGTGAACAACGTGAATAAGGTACTTTTTGTTCTTTTTTTTATGTACAACATGTCTCGAGTCTGGCCACAGATGGGCTTCTTCGCGGACGTAGGACCTTTAGCGGTGTTTGTGTCCCACCAAGTACGTGATCATGCATGCTGCCTTCTCAGCACTACACGTAACCTTTTGCATAGCTTATCCACCCTGACATGAAATTCGATCCAAATTCAAATCCGCCTTCGTTCGCGTCTGACGAGCAGGTGCGATTATTTTGTGCTCCGCACTCTTGTCGACCAACCCTACTTTGCACGTTAGATCATAGAAAAGAACACCAAAGTAAGACTAAAGATAGTAGGAACGCGTGTAGACGCCACCGAAATTGTACGTCTCCTATTATTGCGGCCTCTATTACCTCTTAGTCTGATATAATTTACTGGTGTTTTCTCTAGTTTGCAATAGGCACCATAAAAGAAGATCATCTCGGTGTCATAGACTGAATGAGCAACCGCTGTATATATTGCATACCCATATGTCTAACCGAGTGACATCACGCTGTATTTTTATTAATCCATCCCACTGTTTTCAGAGCCATGACTTTGACCAAGAGCTTTGCACGGTGCACACTTTCTCAGACAATTCATTGAAGTTCCAACCGTAGGCGGCATATATCCTGTTCACAGATATGCCTAACATGATCGATAGTCAGTGCATATTTAACGGAAAGCAGCAAATAGCTCACGGCAGCGTTGGGAGGACTGGCCACGCCGCCAAGCCTTCAAAGGATGAAGTTATCAACCGCGACTCAAAGGCACCGATAGCATTTGATCTTACACGTTCAACGGCCAGGATGAAAAGAAGAATGTGTATCTGCTCGCTTTGGCGCAGGCTTTCGACAGAGCCTCCAACTCAAAAAATTCACCTTCGGTCCCACATCAGCTTCATGTATAATGCATCTCAATAACGCTCAAGACGTACCTATGGGCATGCCCCACAGGCTGGACTCGCGCTGAATAGCAGTAATAACCGAAAAGAAATACGATGCTTACCCTAGGAGCGTCTACAGATCAATGCAGCCGTGAGCAGTGCATTCAAGTTACAGCATCCCGAGCAGGGAAAAATATACCTGGTGTAGCTGTGGAGTCCCCTGTGGCGTTGGCCACCGCTGAGAAGTTTGACTCAACAAGGTTGTATCAACGATGAAGATGCATCACAATATACCTCTATGCAAGGCGTATCCGATGCAACAGCAGCAAAGTGATTGTTCCTACCTGAAGTCAGTGACTCGATCTTCGCAGTCAGCAAATTGGTCATGCTCTGTACTCACCAAAGGAATCGCTTCATATCCTCAGTCTGCTCTAGACCGGCGCTACCTCGTATGTTAGCTCCAGAGCTATAAGAAATTAATTTTTACGCTCATCTTACAAAGTCTCTGGTTTGCCACCGAGCGAGTCTCGCTCCACCTCCGAAGCAGCATAGAACTTCTGCGTAAAGCCTACTCGGAGAAGTAAGATATCCCCTTGTTTGAACGTAACGCCTTGCTTTCTCGCGCATGCTTCAAGGTCAGACACAGGGATGGGGTGCGTCGCCCAGGGATCATATGGGAGCGGTTTCTCACCGCTCTCGGTGTAAAATTCAACAAGATCAAGGAGCACCCCACGCCCACATATACCATGCTGAGCCCAGTCTGTGTGCATCAATGTGAACAATGCACTAAATATATGGGTTGATGAGAAGGTGCGCACTATGGATGCCGAGCTTAATCTTGTCCTTATCGACCTTGCCTGGATCAGTGATGTTGAGATGTCCTCGAGCGATCGAAGAAGAGGGGGTACTGTCAAGATGGTACGCGTAAGTCCGTATAGTCGCTTACACGCTTCAATAAAAACACTCACTTATTGTAGAAGACATTATGCCCTCCGAACACACCGTAATGCCGGAGGCCATCCCATTGCGTGCCAGATTGCGTATTCTACGGGGAAACCCGCCAGGACAGCTTGCATCATGCAACATGCGGACACGTGGAACATGACGCACGATTGTGATAGAATCATCGTTGACAGCTTCAGACTTCATCCAGACGTTGTGAACGGGAGGTTGGCGTTTGTACAGGGGCTACTCCGGGAGGAACGTAGATACACCTAATATGTCAGGCACTGCAAACTTGATTATGCTCGTCTACACTTGCCTTTCCAGGAAAGTTCAATGGTCTGTGTATGTTATGATTAGAAGGCATCTCTTGTGGACCAATTCACAATACTAACAGGTTCAAGTTGATCATCTCGCCCAATCTGCATTCGTTGACGGTGCTTGTTACGAAAATGCTAGCTCAAAGTATGATGAAAACATACTGGATTTCACGGGCAGCCTCTGCTACAACCTTCTTTGTCAATAGATTTACTGTTCCAAGCTCATCATCATCGCCCCAGACGCTCCAAGCACAACCCGTATATTCATGAAAATTTGGCAATTCATCGAATGTGGGCAAAGCTTTGTCGGCTGCCATGACTGTCTCTGTCCAATTCGAACGATGGTGGTGGTTGGAAAGATGTAGTAGCTGAAAGCCGGGTGAGGGACAGTGGCTTCAGGCTCCCACACGGGACTGCCTTTATGCGCGGTAGCCTCTCGGACCGCCTGCCAGTTCAGCTGACACGGTACGCCACTACTAGCCGTGGCAAGCTTTCCTGTGTCACTTGCACCCTCCGGCCGGCAGAGAGCGACGAGAATGATCTCTGGGGTAGATTGCATTGCTCTCGCTAATCCCATGAGGCCGTGCGTTTTGTTCCAATGGATTTCTCTGGTACTGATTTGAGTCGCTGGCGATTCCGTCTTACAGTGTAAATAATATGGTGTCGTCTTCTCACACAGAGTGTGTACATTAACAAGACGAGAGAATCTACAATGGAGATGGTAAATATGAGTGGTGGTATATCCAGCAAATATCCAATAGACGGAGAGTTGTGTCTCATGATCAAGCCTTGCGTTCATTCTCTACGTGGGGAAACGATGAGGTGGATGTTGTTGAACCTATAGACGCATCTGGAGAATGATTATCCCGTATATCAAGCTCCCCCCTGACGTTATTCACTCGGATTGTTACGCAATCGCCGTCTCTGTGTGGCAAGGCTTCGTTCAGATTGGGCTCCATCACTATAAACGTCGTTCAAACGTACCGGATAGTACCTCTCAAAAGCTTTTGTGCCAGTGGGAAAAGGACCTGAGTTCGGACGATACGAGCGATGGCACGAGCGCCGTATGTGTCTGAATAGCCTTGCTGGGCAAGCCATTCTCTGGCAGCAGAGTCAACGTCCAATGAAATCCTGCGATGTCTCAACCGTTCTGCTACATCTTCGAGACGAAGGGAGACGATTTGCAGTATTGACTCGCGCGATAGCTTATTAAAGACCAGCATCGAGTCCAGACGATTCAGAAGCTCTGGTGGGAAGTACTCTGAAGTGCGTTCTAGAACTTGATCACGAGCTTCGGGCGTAACAACACCATTATTGTCGGTCGCAGAGCCATGAGACAATATATCACTACCGAGGTTACTGGTTAGGCAGATTATTGTGTTCTAATCATACACGTTAGTGCCAGCCACAAGTAGACGCAGATGGTGCTGTACCTTGAAGTCAACCTTGCGCCCTACACTCACAATATACCCCCGTCAATATATCCATGTAGACATGCCAGTTCTGTGCATACCTTGAGAGTCGGTAATCCGGCCTTCGTCTAGAATCTGGAGTAGTATCATAGCGACATCCTGACAACGAACGATATGACGGAAGGGTAGCATACCAGTGAGTAAGCGCGTTATGAACATAGCTTGAAAGTGGACTAACCTTATGCGCCTTCTCGAGCTCATCCAACAGTATGACGGCTGGGAAGAGAATAAGCCGACTTCGCTTCACTTCCGCTTCCATTTACGTCAAAGAAACATACCGTAGGGTTTCCGCCTTACCGCCTCGGTGAGCTGACCTTATAAGGGTTGGAGCCGTCAGTGAAAAAAAAAAGTATAATCCAAGCATCATGACATCCATACCTCCTTCCTCAAATCCAACATATCCAGGTGCAGCCCCGATTAATCGCGAAATCGTATGCCGGTCGTGATATTCTGACATGTTTATATTTATTCTAGAGTACCCGTCAGTATTTAGGCTTGCACCAAATGGGAAGACGTACAATCCTCTCTGTTCATCATTGAATAGGAAGCCAGCTAATGCCTTGCATAACTCGGTCTGCAGGGTCGTGTGCATAAGTAGGCATCATCCACCAAGCAGATGCTACACACCTTTCCAACACCTGTAGGGCCCAAGAACAGGAACGAAGCTACAGGACGGTTGGGGGCCTGCAGCCCTGCGCGTGAAATACGAACAGCATCGCTGACTGCGGCGACAATATGACCCTGTCCAACGACCCGCTGGTGCAGAGCGTCTTCCATCTAGGCCAAGCACGTCTCGTCGTGAAATCACCTGCAACGTGGATTAAAACAAAGAAAGGCTTACATGAACAAGCTTTTCCCGCTCTCCTTTCAGGAGATTCTGCACGGGGATCCCGGTTGCTTTGGCTACCACTCGGGATATGTCGTTAGATGTCACTCGATCATGCAGCATGCTCAGAGGACCGTTCAAGTCGTCTTCGTTGACTTTGTTTTCCTTCGGCAACTGCTGCTCCAGCTGTGGGATCGTTGAGAATCGAAGCTGAGATGCCCTTTCGTATTGTCCTTGGCGCTGAGCTACCTCGAACTCGTGTTTCGCATCTTCTAGACGTTCCTTCAGATCCTTGACATTTTGTAATCGAGCCCTCTCTATAGCGGCCATATATGAGTATAATGTCGGTACAAGTACGTGGGTCGAACTTTCCAGCTTGCCACACAGACGACAGTCTTTCTGCCTCTTGCCGTTTTTGTTTGAGAGTGTCTTCGACCGCGTTACGCCTGTCTACGCTGAACACATCGCTTTCTTTCTTCAAGCTCTCGAGCTCGATCTGAAGGGTCATGATTTCTCTATCGAGAGCTTCCAGCTCGTCAGGTTTGGATTCTTGTGCAAGACGTAGGGCAGAGGCGGCCTCGTCAACCAAGTCAATAGCTTTGTCCGGAAGGTAGCGCTCAGATATGTATCTTGCTGAGTAGACAGCAGCGGTGACCAAAGCTCCATCTGATATCTCGACTCCATGGTGCACCTCGTATCGCGGTTTGAGACCTCGAAGGATAGAAATGGTGGATTCAACGGTTGGTTCATCAATCTGCACTGGTTGAAATCGACGCTCTAAAGCAGCATCCTTTCCAATCGTTTTGCGGAATTCATCCGCTGAGTGGGCTAGCATGAGTAGCAGCATCGTACCAAAGAGATACACCCTCTTACGTGTAGTTGCCCCGACTAGTTGCAGCCCTCTTGCAAGCGCAGGCTTGATCATCTGTCCTGCGTCAATGCTACCTTCGGTTTTCCCTAGGTTGAACAAGGTATCTGGGAGTTGTGGGTGAGTCCATCGCGTAAGGCATATCTGTGGTTTCACTTACGAACTTCGTCTATGAAGCATATCACGTTGCCAGCCTGCAGAAGAGTGAATGGGTACACAACATGGGGGGTAAGTTTTGTTGTACCTACTTCGTCTTCAATATCCCGCAACAATGCCTTGAACTTCTCCTCAAACTGTCCTCTTATACCAGACCCCGCCATGATTGAGGCCAAGTCTATTGAGAGGACGCGCTTATGGTGCAAAGACTATACGGGCATCAGAACGCGGTCTGAGACAGAAGAGTACAACGAAGGTGCTCACCTCAGGTACTTCCTTTGCAACAATTCGACTAGCGAGTCCTTCTAAGATAGCGGTCTTTCCCACCCCAGGAGGTCCTATAAGCTAGACGATGTGTAAGACATAGCTAGAAAATCCAGTATCTGGCAAACACTAATACGTACCACTGGATTCGATTTCGTGCGGCGAGATAGAACTACAGATGGCCGATGAGTGGAACGTGCAATATTGAAACTACAGTGTGCACTTACTTTGAATCGTCCGACGGATTTCTGACGCGAAAGGTAGAAGCGTCAGACATCACGAAACAACAACTGGCAGCCAGTCTTCGCACCTTCATCCCGACCGATAGTAGGATCTAACTTCCCAGCTTTGGCTAATTCGGTGAGATCAACGCTCTAAGGTCGACGGAATCAATATGCTCGCAAAGTGAAGTAGTGTGCACGTACATATTCTTTCAATGCGTCACCTTTCTGATGCTGCTGGCCAAAGATAGACATTCCAGGGAACCCTCCTCCTGACGCTCCATTACTAGGAGGCTGCTGTGCATAACCTCGTGCACGGACAGCAGCCGGACGCACAACTGCACAAAGGTCGTAGGATGCCAGTGGCATTGCGGTTCGCGGTAGCAGCCGCGAAGCTGCACTTCGCATGCCTATGGGCATTGCATGTCGCTGAACGCGTTGTAACATAGCGGGCAGTTTACAGAACGAGAGGGCTCATCCAGAAGGTAGGCTTAAATGAGTGCCATTAGGATTAATGTGGTAAGGGTGGTATGAAAGTTGTAGAGGTTTCTGGAGAAATCCCGACCAGACCCATTTTTGGAAATAGCGGAGCGGCTCTCACCCGCGCTCGATTTCAATATCTCAACGTACTGTAAGTGGCGGACACCGAACAGTCCAAAGCGCAACATTTATTTCCGTACTAAATACATTAAAAGCAGCCCTTAATCTTGCACCTCTACGTAATTGGCTACATAGTAGCCCATGAGTATGGATGTACAGAGGTAAGTACATGAGTCGGACGCACCTGGGAACAGTCCAACATTTCCATGTTTATCCTGTCCTTGCCACCAATCGTCCGAAACAGCCTCAATCGCCACAATACGGTCACCTTCGTTGAATGACAACTCGTTATCCTCTGCAGCCTCGTAGCTAATAAAGGAGCGAGCATTTTAGTACCAGTGGTCAATCCTAATATTCGTACGTACTCGTATAAGGCGAGGGCCACGGTACCTTCCTCTGCGTGTGCTGGCTCCGCAGCGGCAGGGGGTGGCGGCGGCGGTGGAGGTGGTGGCGGTGGAGCAGATTCGACGGGAGCAGCGACCGGTGGTGGCTGAATGCATACACACGTACGTCAGTCACAAGTCACCTCTGGGATGATAATGGCATGAATACCCACCGGAGGGGGAGGAGGTGGTGGCGGCGGAGGAGGAGGCGACGCTGGAGGCTCCGGTTCATTAGTAGCTTCGGCGCTCTCAATGATCTCAACGTAATTAGCTTGGGACGTAGTTAGCAGGCTGAATATCTGATTCACAGGCTGAACACACCAGGGAACATTCCGCTCTTATTGCCTCCATCACCAACGCCTGACCACCAACCCTCGTCGCCCTGCTCAATCTGCTCGATTAATTCGCCTTCTGTGAGAGACATCTCATTCTCTTCCGCAGCCTAAGATGACTGTCAGTATGAAATCTATGTGTGGAATATCAGTTCCATTAACCATACCTCATAATCGAACTGGACAATTGCACAAGTGCCTTTGCCGTGCACCGGAGCATGGGTACTAGCTACAGGGGTGGGTTCATATTCGGGTTCAGGCTCGGGTTCAGGTTCATGCGTAGCAGCGGCAAACACTGGAGGTGGTGGTGGAGGAGGCGGAGGCGGCGGGGGCTGAAATCAATGTAAGCAATGAACAAGAAGATGTGTGGCCTCATTTCTTACAGGAGGTGCGTCTTCGACGTCCAGCTCAGGCTCCTGCTCATAAGTAGGAGCAACTGGCGGTGGTGGAGGAGGTGGCGGAGGCACAGCTGCCTCGACGACGGGTACTGAGGGACGAGTAGCTGCGGGAGGCGGTGGTGGCGGCTAAGGATAGATTCAATATTTATAGAAAAATGGTGACGTGCGGAGAAATCTTACTGGCGGCGCGTACTCCTCTTCTTCAGGTTCCGGAGCAGCAACTGGAGGTGGCGGAGGTACACCTCCGAAAGATCTTGCGGGCGCAGGAGCGGCGGGAGGTGGCTGGAAAGAGGCTGCCCTGCTGGCTGAATCCTCTTCTTCTGCTTGCTTCTTTGCCAACGCTTGGCGTTCGCTCCAGGTTAGCTTTTTGGCCCCACCTTTGATACTGCATTAATATGATGATTTCTGAGTCTACGCAGGACATACCAGCCACAGAACGAGTGGGAGGGGCATCAGCCTGAGCTTGAGTCTCGCGAGCAGCAAATGGGTTCACGAGCTTCCTTGGCTGCAGCTTGATAGGCGTGTACGCAGTTCCCACAGGACCAATGCGGTCATCCTCTTCTGGCTTAGTTGGCGTGCTAGACGAAACGACGGGAGAAGGCGCAGGCGGAGCAGCCGTCACTCTTCCATCAGAAACAACCGCGGGGCGGGACGCAGCAGGTGGGGGAGGCGGCCTTGCGGGGGCCGCGGGCTCGCCCCAGGCGTCATCAGGTGCAGCAGCTTTATTGACGGATGGGCTGGCGCGGACACCTGCCGCAGGTGCAGGGGGTACTGAGCGAGGAACAGTGGGAACCGGGCGTGCGGCTGCCGGTGGAGGCGGTGGTTGAGTTGCTTGGCCTTGGGAAGCTCCGCCACGCCTTAACGCATTAAGATCTGGCGCTCCAACTGGGACATAGTTCGTGCCCACTGGAGCGATGGGCTCAAACTTGCGAGCAGTCTCTTTGTGCGCGGAGTACTTCGCCCCAGATGACGCTTCCACGCGGGACATAATGACGGCGGGGCTCACGTCAGCCTTGAAGACCGTTAGATTGTCTGGAACCGAGCGCAAAACAGTATGTCCTACTTACCTCATTGCGAGCACTGATCACGACATGGGTCCCGCGCAGATAGTTGGCTACAGCGGTGGAATGGCTGTAGAATAAACCTTTCCTGGCTTCCGGTACACCATCACCACACCAGTTAATTTGCACGAACTTAGGGAGTTCGCTCTACAGTTGATGTCAGTCTCGCGATAACGTGATGTCAGTCGGCAGTTCACGCGTACATTAGGATCTTTTACGCGCACGAAGGCATACTGCATCCTGTTACAAGTCAACGCGTTGATCAAGTGTTCCCACTGACAAACCCATACCTTCCATCGGAGAACTCTTCCTCCAGCTCCTCCAATCCACCATCCCCCGTCGACTGCACCTTGAGGTCGTTCGAACCTTTCTCATATGCAAAGACCGCCCAATCTATGCCGCGGCCATTCACGACATCCTGATACGCTTGTGCGATGTCGCGGCTCGAGAGATTGACCTGCAAAGACATTCAATGAGCGGTAGAGTCGAAAGTATAGGTGCAAGAGCATGCACCGCCCTCGCGATAATCTATGGGCTTGCTTCTAATCGTGGGAACATGCGCAGTAACAAAGTCACATAATGCCCAACTCTCCCACGCTCAGAGACTGACATCATCGAGAAATCCACAGCTGTTTACTGTAGCACTTACATCCGAGTTCCGAGACTACCATTGTCATACTCTGGAAGACCTCGGTCTGTGCTACTTACCTGACAGCGACGCACATATGCAACGTGGAACACGATTTACCTTCACGAACTACTGAGAATACATCGTGTGCCTGGTATAGATGTCCGGGGGAGGAGGAGGTACAGGTGAGCACCCCAGTGACGAATTTCTGGACGCGAGCTGATCATATTTATCGTTTCAGTCGAGCTTGACCCTCGAGTTGACCTCTTTGCTGGCTCTGTTGCTGGTAAATGTATCCCTTTGGAGGACCCGAAAGCGCACTGAACACGAGATCCACAGGCATAGCTGCATTGACGGTCGGCTTTCCGTTTGACACGGGTGGGTTGATATCTTGCAATTCATGGATTATCGCTGATTCTTCCATCCAGTCAAGGTACGCCTGCAGAATCCAGAATTTGCTTCTCGCTATCGTTCCGTCTGGCACGCGTTCACGACCATTGTACGGGAAGAGCGCATCCGAGGTCTATTCCGAGGTATAACCTCTCCGCTGGTGCGTGGACTTGTGGTACTCGCTATAACTCTGAATTCTCAACACAATGAACAGTTGACGACTGCGCCCTTGAACGGAGTAGTATTTGCGGGTTATCGGTTCCTTCTGAAACTGCAACTCGATGACGTTTCAAACAAACCAAGTCTTACCCAAGTGACCCTTGCTGGGGTTGGCACAGGACTGTTGGCTTCGTACGTCCGAGAGCGCAGACACTACACATGACCGATGCTGAACCCCTCGCGCGCCCCGGTCGCCCTCAGCATAGTCACGTCTCCCACCGAACTCATCAAGATCCAACAACAGTCCATCATCACTCCTCCAGGCAAGGCCGCCCCGACCGTGCAAGAAGTCGCATTGGATATATGGCGCAAACGCGGTATTAGAGGCATCTTTCGTGGCATATTTCCCACCGCCATCCGCGAAACCGGATACGGAGCGTACTTTGGTGTGTACGAGGCGACGCTCATGTTGCTATCGCAGCGCGGCGGGCCTCCCACGGATGACCTAGAGATAGACCACACTGTAGTGCCTGCGCAGGCCGCCGTCTCCCGGATGCGGCACTCATACCCTACACTGCTCTTTGCTGGAGGAATGGCAGGCGTCGCGAGCTGGATTGTTACCTTTCCCTTTGATGTCATCAAGACGAGGGTGCAGTCGACGCTTGACATCCGCCCGGGAAGTCCGTACCGCAACATGACATCGACAATCATTCACTCGTATCGTCAGGAAGGGTTCCGCGTCTTTTTTCACGGCCTGAAGCCAACGTTGATCAGGTGAGTATTTTTGTGCTAAGTATACCTCGCCATGTGTTTAATGTCAAACGGCTTCAAGGGCGATACCCGTGAATATGGTCACATTTGCCACATTTGAGACGGTCGTCCAGGCTTTATCGTAACACGCGGTAGTTGGTTTTGGTATGTGTATATAGAGCATATAACTCTGTCAATTTTACAGGTGCTGCTTAGGCATGACCTTTGGACAGTGCATCTTTGATGTGGGTCCTGATTCATAGGAATCGCGCTGCCGTAACGGAGGAACGGCATCACGCACGGCGAGCGTGTAGGCACTGTAGGGGCTCAGCCTTCTGGAACGACCGGTGACCGTGATCTTGTGTGTTCTCGTCCCGTCGCGATGAGAGCAGGGCTGACAACGTGGACCGAGCTCAAGGACCCACGGCTGCCAACCCCCTTCACTCTTTGAGCTCTGCTGACCACTGTCTCTGCATTCTGACCTTAATTTTTATATTCTACGCTCACCTGCTAGGGTAGTGCAGTGACGGAGTAGCCAGGTATGCCTGCCTACCCATCCGTGTCCGCCTTGCATTCGCACGCTCACAATCCATATCTTATCTCCAAGGAGGCCCTTAGTCTTATGAACGCATCAGCAGAGCAGAACGACACATGCCATGGTTTCCGAGCGTGCCCCAGTGGTCGCTCTACAATTAGCCGGAGAGGATAAATCATCACACCACGGTAACGTGACCAGCGCGTGCCTTCAACGAGCCGTTCGCGATCTGCAAGCGATACAGTAATTGTCCAAAGCACACTAATGGATGTCGTCAACGCTTCATTGATATGGAGATGGATATGAGTACCGCGTAAAATAAAGACTATGCTTAGTGACAGAAGTCCGAGGCCATTACGTTTGGAAACCTGTCTCTGCGAGCATATGCCTTGCTCCCCCTCGCAAAATCGTCCACTTCCTCAGCCAGAGCTGCCTCGTCTTTTACCTCCAACACGCCAGCTTCATGTAGATGCCGGAGCACATGATATACCCACGGCGCGCATTCACCAAAGGTATCGTTCGCCGGCGGTGTCACAGCGTCCGCGGCCGCTTGCAGCTGCGCGTCCGTGATCGCGCCAGATGTGGCGTCGTGCACCCGCACAAGTGCGCTCAGGAACATGTCCTTGTCAATCTTCTGCACCCGCCGTTGGAACTGCCAGTGCGGAGAGGTTTCCCTATCGATGCGGATGTGGTAGAGTGTGCCGTGGGTTGTGCTGGTAGCTAGCAGAAGCCCGATGTGCGGCGCACGCGCCTGCGTGAAGCCAGCGATGTAGAGGGAGTCGATGGTAAACAATTCTTGAGTCATATTGGTTCCGACTGACTGCCTACGTGTCCGCAGTGCACAAGGACTCGAAGGAGATTTATGTCCACTAATGAGAGAGAGACCAGCGAGCGTCACATCTTTATGGGAGTTTGACAGGTGTAGTGACCGTGACGCGCTTGCCATAGCTTTGCCATCACTCCGCCTTCACCCTGCTTCGCTCAACAGCAGCGACTCAGCGGTATTGTGGTCTTGACCAGACATTCGAGGCGATCCATCTGAGCACAATGATGACGGAGAATAATTAAGGTACCCAATTATCTTGCTGCGCCGCTGCCCCGCCGCTGCCCTCTACTTCACAACCGCCAAAGCCGTTGTAACATGTGCTTATAATTGGATTGTTATACCGAAAGCATGAGCTCGCCAATCTTCAGGTGGGTTTGCGACGTACGCAGTGTCAAATTAGTTGTGAAGGCTGGTGGTTGAAAGAAGGCAGCCACCACCCCATCAGCAATTGAAGTAACTCATCTCATGCAGCGTATGTGCCTCGCGCTATGACCGAAAGAGTCTAACATGTGAACTGAGATCACGTGCTATTCACCCCTGGACGAACAAGCACACCGATAGTCGACCGTTCGATTGTGGTATGACAGCGCAAGACAAGTTCTCACTAGAATTCAATAATTTAGAATAAAACAAGCATCTCCAACCGACCGCATACGGTCATGACCGAGTAGAAGCAGGCGACGGCGGCGGCGCAGCCCACCGCCCGACCCATATATTAGCCCGGAGGACGACGAGGTCCCTGAGCATCTGCACCGAGTCAGTGACGACGTTGAGCTTGCTCCCGCCGACCTCATGCCACTCGATTGGGACCTCCGCGACGGGCACGCCGAGCTGCTTTGCGAGTAGTAACACCTCAACGTCGAAGATCCACGTCGACAAATGCTGGTAAGGGAACACGAGTTGCGCTGCGCGTCGCGAGAAGAGCTTGAAGCCGCACTGCGTGTCCCGGATGTGTCCCACGCCGACGAGACGCAGGATCGTGTGCAGGCCGTACATGAGGATGTTGCGCAGCACCGACCGCTGTCAAGTACGTCAGCCTACGTCTCTTCAAAACACCTAAGAGGACACACCTTCACAACGGCCTCCGTTTTCACCAGATGTGCCCGGCTCCCTATCGCGACGCTCGCCAGCTGCTCTCCTTCTCCGTGAGCCTCCTCCATGCGGTCCATCGCCGCCCACAGCGCCTCCAGGTCCTCGAACCGACTCGCCCCGTCCGCATCGACCATGAGCAACCGCCTCCCGCGCCCATGCAGCATGCCATGGCGCACTGCGCCGCCTTTGCCCAGGTTTCGCTCGAGCGTCACCACGCGGATCTCCCCTCCCACCTTCGCGCTTCCTTGCGCATATTCGCGCGCGAAGCGCAGCGCGACCGCCGAGGTATCGTCCGCCGAGCCGTCGTCCACGATGAGAACCTCATACGTCCTCCTCCTCTTCTTCTCCCCGCCCTTCGACTTCCCCGCCTTCCCGTTTTGCTTCGCCGTCGACGCCGCTGTCGACTCGAGATGATCAAGCGCAGCCCGCAGCATATCCGGCATCCGTGCCGTCTCGTTATATGCGGGCACGACGACTGTCAGGTCGACCTCCGGCGCGTCGTGCACGGACGGCAGCGGCCGCCGCTTATCTTCGTCCGCATCCCCGTCATGGGTTGATGCGAGGCGGAAAGTCCTGTCCCGCGCAGAGGGCACGACGAGCGCAGGCGAGAGCAGGACAAGGAGGGTGTACGCCTACCATGATGTAAGAGTCAGCGAGTGCTTACTGAACAGGATCACAGAGGAAAAGAAAAGGGGCAAAGGTGAGGAGGGGCCGTCATCAGAACACAGGGACCTTAAGTCCCTAAACCAGGGTTGTCGTCGTCGTCGTAGCGCACCAAGCGGAGCCCACAACTCGAAGAACAAGGATGATCAGGTACGACTCATCATTGACAGCCCCTACCACCGCATGTCTGTTCCCTATCCGCGCCACGTCGGGCGAATGCAGGACGGACAGAAAGTCAGGTAGACGACAAGACGTTGGAAGACTCACCGAAACGACCGCCCCAAGCAAGATGGTGAGTGCCACGTATACCCATGTCTCTGTCCCGGTGCTCGTGTTGAGTTCAGGCATAGCTGACTGTTCGTGGTCGTAAGGGTCCGGTGTCAAAAACGATGCAGAACGACCACCCGTGCTCGTTTTGCGTGTGTAAAGTGCAAAGAGCGAACGACTGGTGAGGTGAAGGTGATTAGGAGCAATCACAGTGGTGGTTCTCCATCCAAGCCGGCTTGTGTAGGGGTTGAAACAGACAGCACAGATGGACAGCAAACACAAAATTAGATCAGGCAGTGAAGTTCAAGCGCTACGATCGAGTGTAATGTGTCCATTCCTTAGGTAAGCACAAACGTGTACCGCCCAAAACGGGCAGAGTGGTTCAAATGCAGACACTTCCATAATACTATAGCGTTCGTTTGGATTCCTGGTTCTATATGGTACATACACAAGCCAAATACAGAGAAGGAAACCTAAATTCCGCAACATGAGAGCTTATAGCACTCGATTAACCAAACGCAAAAGAGTATAACCTGCGGGGTATGCCCTAAATCCGCGGTCAACACATCGTACACAACACATACGACAACGACTCCACTCACCACACACGTATTCCACTCGCCGAGTGAGTGTAGCACCTCACACCCGAGTCGCAGCACCGTGCAGCCGCGCAGACAATGTCCTCGGCCTCCTCAACGCGTCTCGCCCCTCGGTGGCCACTGGTGACCCGTCGCTCGCCGCGCTGTCCGACACCGCCCTCCCCACACCCGGCACCACGTCCCGGCTCTGACTCTGGCTTGCCCGTCTCCTCTCCGCCGCCTCCCGCACTGCCCTGCGCTCCATGCCCTCCCTGACCAGCCTTTCCCACTCCTCTTTCTTCATCTCGCTGCCAACGCCTACAACACTCCGCATACGCTGCAACATGTCCACCTCCCTGTCGATGTCCTTCTCCTTCAGATGCAGTTCCATCTCCTTGTGCACGTGCTGGTCCGCCCATTCCTCTCGCTCTCGCACCAGCGACACCTGCACATAGTGCACCGTCCAGGAACTCATCGTGAGCGCCCACAGCCACGGTATCCCGTATCCGAGTCCGTACGCTGTGTCTGTCGGCGCCGTCCATGCAGCTGCGATAAGAATGGCCGCGATTGTGCACCCTGATGCGCCCCATGCGACAGCTGTCACACGGCAGACACGGCGTATCACCCGGGAGGCCTCGTATCTGTGCCGCCATGCTTGACGAAACATCAGCCCACCCCCGCCATCGACGGCAACAATGTCTTCTGTGATGGTGTATGTGAGCGGTGGGAGGAGTTCATGTTTGGGTAGAGACGAAACACGGATGGGCAAGCGCAAGTGGCGGTCCCATACGCCTGTCACTAGTAAGGGAAGTGAAAAAGTCAGCATAAAGCACGGAAGTGCCATCGCGACTGTAGAAACGTTCGCCGGTGTTCTAGGGGAGATTGTGTCAGCGTTTTTTCAGATATGATGCAAATCGAACACAATGAAATGAAAGAAAACCAGCAAGAGAAAATAAAGAAGGGGTAGAAAGGGCAGCCAGGTCGTCGGTCGGATGCATGAGGGCCTGTCTCTTTCATCCTGAATGGTCCGCGCGGTCTTCATGTGGATGCTCCCTCAACAGACTGACTGTTGCTCCCGTCCATTGATCGACCTCGACCATCCTCAATCTGCCTTCTTATATCATCTCCTCCTCCGCCGTCATCGCAACTGGAGCACCGAACCATATCCTCGCTGGGGTGACCAAGTATTCGTCCTGACCGCTTGATATTCCTGTAGCTTGTTCATCGGCCATGCCTCCCTTAAGCCTTCCCTCCACGTCCCTTACAACTTCCCATTCTTCCCGTACCTCACATTTGAGTCTCCCCTGCTTCCGACCTCATCCCATCATCGCCGCATGCCCATCGTCGAGAGAGATCATTTGACCACAAGTGTAGAGCAACCAGGAGCGAGAGAACCAAGAGCGAGAGAACCAAGAGCGAGAGAACCAAGAGCGAGAGAACCAAGAGCCATGAACCGAGACCACGAACCAAGAGCCGAGGATAGAGGAACAAGGACTAAGGACCAAGAACCAGGTGCTGATAACCAAGAGCCGAGAACCAAAGGCCGAGACCAGGAGAAGAGCCAGACGAGCGAGGATAGGTAGGTGGCAAAGCAGATTGCTCACACACTCGCATACGAGCCACGAGTCAGAGCACGTGGTCTCGATGACGCCGGAGGCACCCAAGCCGTTAGACTTGAATGCCTCTACGACGAACGCGGGCGAGGGACGTGCAAAGACGTCCCTCGAGACCTACACATCGAGGCGGTGGTGGAGGAGGAAAAAAAAGGAAAATGAAAAGAGAAAGATTAAGGAAAGAGAAGCAAGGAAAGCGAAACCAGAAGGGAGAATGGAAAGGGAAGAAAGAAAAGAAAAGAGATAAAGAGGGAGGAGATGGAGGGAGGGGATGAGGGGAGGGATGATGGACGACGCAGAGTGGAGACGAGACCAGAGTTCAGGAGAGGAGAGGCGAGGTGGGAGTCGAGAGTCAACTTGTGTCCATCCCGGTATCGTAGAGGCTCAAGCTTTATACTCAGTGGGCGGCAGCCACAAACAGACAACGGAAACTTCGGGCTGACATCGAAGTACGGTTGTGGCGCGGTCGAGGCCTGAGCGTTGGCGGGCTGACGACGGTCCATGGGCGGAACACTGGACAGAGGTTGACATCGAAGCACTGTGACGCGCCGATTTGGGCCGCGAAGGACGAGTGAACGACATCGAAGAGCGGCGGTGCGCCATTTTTGGAAGCGACCGCGGTTTCATGTGAAAGACATGGGCTGAAAGTGGATAATTGCCTTATTGGGACGAAGGAGTTGGTGACGAACGCCGAGATGCCCAGCGTGGGTATATCTCCACTGCGTGTGTTCGTGAGGATCTTGGCTGGAGAGGCGAACCATGCTTGGCGGCGCAGCATTGTAACCTGAGTTTTGCACGAGAGGGAGACCGACCGCGGGGGACGAGCGACGAACGGCAAATGCAAAAGCGAGAGCAAAGAATAGAAAAGGGAAAGGGGAAAGGATAACGAAGGGAAGGGAAAGGACACTCACAGGCTAGACCCAATGATAAGGGGCACGAAGAACGCAAAGAGCGCGACATTGATGAGGACGTGAAACGCGTCGACGCCCCATCTCCCCGCTCCAATTGGCCGACGACTTTCGTGTCCGTTGCGGAACCACAGCTCGTACGACCGCTGCGCAATCTTGAATCCGCTCACTGTCCCAATTAGACTCGTGATGATCGCCAGGTTCTTCGTCACGCTCAGGTGCGCGCCCCACCGCAGCGAGTAGAATAGGATGAGCGGCAGGATGCACGTCTCGACGAAGATGAGCGTGAAGAAGATGATGATGTACCGCTCGCGACGGTTGATGCGCACAGTATAGTTGAGCTGTGGAGGCCCGGGGAGGTCGAATGTTGACGAGGAGCGCGTCAGGGGCCGGTCGGGGTCTTCAAGTGGTGGTGGCTGCGCGCCCTTGCTCGACGAGCGGCGTGAGTCGTCAGAGGTATCTGTCGAGGACGGGGGCGACGCAAGCTCGCGTGTTTCGACCTGCGCCTCTGTTTTTTCCGCGTCCTTGCCTTGTCGTTGTTGGTGGTCGTCGTCTGCGTCGTTCATGGGAGGCTGGACACGGGTGTGTTGATGTCGTTCATGGAGGGAAGTCATTTGCCCTAGGATGGTGAGGAGATGGAGGCAGTGGAATGAGAGGTGAGCAGCAGATGACCATGGCGTTCGTATTAGTATGCTGCGGCTCTGTGACGGAGACGAGCTCCACAGTCTCCGTCCACGACCCTTCGACGACGACCACAAAA
>MU278368.1:446447-510574 GCA_022385755.1 Trametopsis cervina | reverse complement strand
CCATCGAGAACGCCACAAAGGCGCGGACTCGGTGATGTCCGCGCCTCCTACGTCATTTGCTTCAACTCAGCCGCCGCCAAGCTCGAATGCACCGTCAACGTTGGCAACGCACACTGCACCGGAGCTTCAAGTTCATGGTACTCGACGACATTGCAGGTGTACAGTTTTATTGAATGTACGAGGCCGCGAACAGTGCCGTGAACGGAGGTACTCTCTTGAATACCTTCTAAAAGATCTTTCCAGTATGCCTCAAGGTATGAGGACGTTCGGGTGCATAGATGCTCACATTACAGTGCTATTGTAGGCATGGCTGCTACCATTATCCTGCTCTGGTGATTCATGCACTGGTCGTGTCTGAGTCGAACAAGCCGACAAAGAGGCGGATGCCGTCGTAAAGTACGCCACGACTTATCAGTCTAGGATGCAACGAGAATATCTGGCTCAGTACTTCCAGACATCATGTACGCGGGTAGATAAATAGATAACCTCGAATTAGAGTAACCGAGCGAATATATACAGCGATTGATACGGGGCAATGCGAAGCATGAATAGATAAACTACCAGCAGTCAAATACTAAGCAGACGACACGATAATAAGACACGTAGGAAACATAGTAGGCTACCAGCTACAGGCCACAACCAGTGGATTCCTCAATCATCAGAGGCAATGGATGACGCATCAGACTCGGACTCGGGCTCGGACTCGGGCTTGGGCTTGGACTCGGATGCGGACGCGGATACGGAGGTGGAGGCGGAGGCGGCCTCCTGAAGCTTGAGGTTGTCGAAGGCCTCAAGCATCTTCTCGCGCGTGACATGCCCGAACCATGTCTCTATCAACTCGAATCTGGGTGGGCGTTGTTCGGACTGTTCGTGATCTCCCCCTAACTCGCTTTGTTCATCAAATTCTTGGTACCCTGACCTAAAGCACGAGAGAAAGGCTCCAAACCAGGGGCGGAGATGTTCAAAGTGATTCGAAAGAGGGATCTTGTTTGTGGATTTCGCCTGTCTGAAGACTTTCAACTTGGTTGCGTGGATGTCGTCACAGTCTCCTGTTTCCCATTTTGCGAGATATTTGCGTCGTTTTTCTTCCTCCACCTTTCTGTTGGGCGTGTTTGGGCTCAAAGTCTTGATCCCGAAATAAAGGCAAACCCATAATAAAGACTCAAAGTCGTGGCGGACACAGTGAACGATTGGCTTGTAGTCTGCCTCTGTTGCCACCAGATGCATATCTTCTATCACATCTACGGCCATGAAGGGCAACGTCCCAGTCCTGTGGCGCGATGTCGGCCCCAGCGGCTTCCCTTTCTTGTCCACCCGAACGGCAAGGTCGAAATCGATAAGCACAAACCAGTCTTGACCGCTACGTGGCTCATACATAATGTTGCTGTCGCTGATGTCGCGATGAAGGATCTTGGCTTTATATCGCAGAAAATCGACGCCTGCATCAAACGTCAGCGATGCTGCACATGGTACGTATTTGAGAAAACTCACAGTCAATCATTTGGGGCACCATGATTTGAATTGAGTCTGGGTCCCGCGCCAGCTGTTCCGACAGACGTGCGTAGTTGTCCATTACAATGCACCGCATCACGCGGTCATCGTCTCCCGTAGGTAAATCGAAGGCTTTGCGGATCCCGTCGGATAACTTCCAGAGGTCCTTGCTCTTCCGAATGTTCACCAAATTAGTCACACCATACTTCTTCGCACGTTTCACCAGGTCCACCTCCGATGTCCGCCCGACGTATTGCTGGGATATCTTCACCACGAATATACCCTCCTCAGCAGGCGACGTCCCTTCGTACACTGTCGTCCGACGCCCAACAAGCGAATATTGGGAAAATATATGGTCACCGAGCGTCACCACGTACTCGGTCTTGTCTTCCGGGCCGGTCATGTCGATTGTGCAGCCATTCAGCCTCTCCGGAGGGAAAGACTTGGGATAGGGATTGTTGGGATTGGGTCTGATGACGTCGACAGGAAGGGCACCCCACTGTGCAGGGTCGCAGTACGATAGAGAAATGAATATAGCCGCAACCAGGTCGAAATCTTTGATGAGCGAGAGCTGGCCGGAGGTCTTCTTCACCAGGTCCACACCTCGGGTCCTAACGGGTCCAGAAGCGTCGAAGTACCATAGCGTGATATCGTCGTCTCGGAAAAGGACACCAAGACTGTGGAGACGCGTCCCTCTTGTTGATGCGAGGACTTCCAGTGCATATCCGCGCAGTTGGATCTCGTGCTCAATTACCTTCGTGGCCTCGCTGCTGGTAGAGCCTGTGGATGTCGATGGCTCTTCTCCAAGGCTGGTGGCTGCTACAGCTACCTGCTTGCCCTTCGCTTTCTTCCTCGACTTGCTAGATGACGAGCTTGAGTTCCTAGAACGTTTCGAACCCACCGAGGCAGTCTCTACTGTCTCTTCTTCCGCATCTTCGACATCTTCTGTGTCTTCCGCGCCTCGCGCATTCACATCAACAGGTTGCTCTTCGACATCCTACACAGCCATGTCAGCTGTCAGACACAGAGTGTAGTAGAGATATTAGACTGACCGTATTAGAATTTACAGCCAACAGCTTCCGTTTCCGCGCAGCTTCCAACGCTGCGGAATGAGTGCCATCGAACTTGAGCTCAACACACAGGAGTGCAGACGTCCAGTCCACTCGATCTTTCCCCTCCCAGTCAATGGCCTTCGTGGCCCGAGTCGCTAACACGTCAGGCTTGCGCTTAGCGTCCAACCTGTCATAATCGCCCGGCGGACGCATGTGCTTGGGGTCGTTGCGGAAGAATGTGATGTCGGCCACAGGAGGAGTGTCAGGTAACCCTTCCATTCTTGGCTCCGTACCGCGAGCCAGAGACAGAACACGCATGATCATGTTCGACAGAGGCTGGTATCGTAGAAGCTCATTCTTGACTTGACAGAATTCAGTGAGAGCTTGGACAACTTCAGGATCGGCGAAAAATTTGTGCTCCTTGATGTACGCAGCCCATCGTTCCAAACGGTCAGGGGAGACTCCGCATACAGCATGTACCCAGTTGGACACGGAGACGAACTGAGTGAAGCCCTCCATGTCTCGCCTGACGTGAGGGTCGATGTTGTCGCGCTTGTGAGGGGTGACGATGGTGCTAGACGCGCTTGTACGCTGAGGGGTGCTTTGAGTTGCAGATTTTCGAAGGGTTTCGACGCGAGAGTGTCGAGCTGGGGTGACCGGAGCGACTGGAGGAAGATTGCTACTGGTGCCACCGCGCTTGCTAGCCATGGTGAGTTCGAGTGAGTATGGAGAATGGAGAATGAGTACAGCAGTGCGCAACTTACAGGTTAATATACGAGTATGCAACGTGTTCGTCCTTTGTCGAGCTGGAGGTTGGCTACAGGCACCGGTGGCCAAGTGCCACTCGCGCAAGACAATGGGTGTTGGTGTTAAGAAGACAGCAGATGCCTAATTGGGCAAGGATATGAATTTCGGCATGTGAGAATTGATCCGAACTTCCGGCGCTACGCCTGTGGTTCAAGAGTTGCTTTGTGTGGGATATCGTTCATATGAGATGTGGCCAGCCGATGCGGTGATCTGAAACTGAACGTTGAGCACGCATGGATAATATGGCCAAGAACGTGTCCTCGTTAACGGGCCTGATGTCCGTTCTTGTTTGGCTACACAGCACTCTTTTTCTTAACACTCAGCCTGTGGCTGCGGTCGGTACAATGCGGGCTGGTGGTACGGTGCATCGCGATTGAACGTTGGACACGATGCAGAGAATAGAGTGGCTTCATATTACACGTCTGCCCATCGGACAAGGACGGTTCGTCTTTCCGCAGCATCAAAACACAGGTTCTAGCTGTAAGCGCCAGTGGCCAAGGACATCCAGACGGACGGCTCGGACAGTGCGACCCCAAATGACTACGCGTGGGGGATGGAAGTCGAGACATCGTGGTAACCACAGGCACGGCGAGCGTTATCAGGGATATAATCAATGGTGTTCATGACTTGTCTCATGCAGCGAATGTGTCTTACGCCATAATCGAAAACATCTTACATGTAAACCGAGACCATACGCAAGTCACGCCCAGAACAAGCGAGTACGCCCATATTGGATCTTTTAGCTACAGTATGACGGCACGAGACAAGTTCACATTAAAATGTAATAACGTGGAATAAAACAAGCATCTGCAACCCACAGCGCACAGTCATGAACGAGCAGGAGGCGACGGCGGCGGTGTAGTCCCGCCACCCGGGACAACGAGGTCTCTGGGCATGCACCGAGTGAGCGGCGACGTTGGGCTTGCCCCCGCCGGCCTCGTGCCCCTCGATCGGGAGCTCCGCAACGGGCACGCTGAACTGCTTTACGAGTAAGAGCGCCTCAACATCAAGGCTGCACACATCGAAAGGTGCTGGTGCGGAAACACGAGCTACGCCGCGCTCTGCGTGTCGAGAGAGAAGCTTGAAACCGCACTGCATTTCCCGGACGTGGCCGATGCTGACGAGCCGTAGATTCGTGTGCAGGCCATACACCAGGATGTTGTGCAGCATCGACAGCTGACAATCGCGTCAGACTATGCCCCCCTTGAACATACCAAAAAACGCACCTTTACATCTGCTCCCATCATTAAAGCACACGGACCTCGCAAGAGAAAAAGAAAAACAAACATAGGAACAGTAGCTATATCGTCAGTCGGGCGCGTGTAGGGTCGTCTCTCTTCATCTTCGTTAGTCTGCGCTGCGCTGTCTTCGTAGCATGCTTCTCTGCCGGTTTTCCACTTTTCACCGTTCTTATCCAGTCAAACCATCGCTTACTCCGCCGACGTCGCCTCGAGCACCGATCCTTGTCCTCGCTACGCTGGCCGAGTGGTGGCTGTGGCTGCACGTCCTTGCTGGACGAGCGGCGTGAGTCGTCAGAGGTATCTGTCAAGGACGAGGGCGACGTGAGCTCGCGTGTCTCGACCCGTGCCTCTGTTGTGTCTGCATCCTTGCCATTCCACTGTTGACGGTGGTCGCCTGTATCGTTCCTGGGAGGCTGGTCGCGGGTGTCTTGAATTCATTCAAGGAGGGAAGTCATTTGTCCACTGATAAAGAGGAGCGGCGTTTCTCCTCTAAGCTCTGATCGCTCCGTTCCAGCGTCGGTAACCTGTGGGTGACTTTGCACGGCACAAAAGTCGAGCGCGTGGCAAGGTGATATAGCTCGAGAAGGGTCTGAACGCGGTAGAATTGGCAGCCTTACCTTTTTAAAACATGTGTATGCAGTATACGTTTTGTACAGCGTGTCAAGAGACAACCGGCAGGGGCTGCTGGCCAAGGCTACTGGCTGTGACAAGCTACAGTATGGTGCTCCGACGCTGGAACTGAGCACTTCCGGAGTTTAGAGTTTGAACGCCGCTCCAGTGTTGCGCAGGAAATTCGGTGTAATTTACCGTACTTGTCGATAAATAAATAAATATGTACCGGTAAATTACAATTTTTTATCGCTGATCTACGAATGACCTGTCGTCAACACCGAGCACTCCGACAACGAGAACTCTGCCAGTGGCCTCGTGACCTCAGGGTCACCTTGAGTCGCAAGTCGCGCGTCAAGCGCCCGCAGGACAGTAAACGGATGACCCTAACCCTGCTTTGCTTCTCTTCAGCCCTCCCAGAGTTGCAGCGGAGTAGGAGAGGTGTCTGTGCCTGCTATTAACAAGGCGCGTGGCTAATCGCCTTTCCGGTTCTATTGGTACATGACTGCGGGTTGAAGCATGAATAGAAATTACCAGTAGTTGAATATTAACATGATAATAAGACACTTGAGAAACAAGACCGGTTACCAGCTACAGAGCACAACCAGTAGAATTTTCATTCATCAGAGGTAATTGACGACACATCAGAAAGAGAGGACTCGGACTCGGGCGAGGATTCGGGCGAGGATTCGGATTCGGATGAGGACGCGACCTCCTGAAGCTTGAGGTTGTCAAAGGCCTCAAGCATCTTCTTGCGCGTGACACATTCAAACCATGTTTCTGTCGACTTGAATGGGAATCGAGATTCTGAACGCCCAAACTTCCTCCGGGTAGCGGGCTTGTTATGATTTCTGACTGCGTTGTACCCAGATTCAAAGCACGAGAGGAAGGCCCCAAACCAGGGGCGGAGATGTTCGAAGTAATCCGAAAGAGGGACGTAGTCTAGCGAGTTGACCTGTGTGAAGACTTTCAACTTGGTTGCGTGGATGATGTCATGGTCTTCTATTTCCCATTTTGCGAGATATTTGCGTCGTGCTTCCTCCTCCTTCTTGCTGTTGGGGATGTTTGGGTCCGAAGTCTTGATCCCGAACCACAGGCAGACCCAAAATAGCGACTCGAAGTCGTGGCGGACGCAGTGAACGATCGGCTTATAGTCTGCGTCTGTTTCCACCAGATGCATATCTTTTATTACATCTACGGCCATGAAGGGCAACGTCCCAGTCCTGTGGCGCGGCGTGGGCCCCATTGGCTTCCCTTCCTCGTCCACCCGAACGGCAAGGTCAAAATCAATGAGCACGAACCAGTCTTCACCGTCGCGTAGCTCATACATGATGTTCTTGTCGCTGATATCACAATGAATGACGTTGGCCAGGTAGCGCAGGTCATGGATGCCTGCGTACGTCAGCAATGCTAGATACTCCAGATATCGGAGAGAACTCACATTGAATTATTTGACGCGTCATTGATTTGATTGAGTCAGGGTTTTTACAGAGCTGGTCGGACAGAGGGGTGTAGTGCTTCATAGCAATGCAGCGCATAGCGCAATCATCGAATCCTGTTGACAGGCGAGGGTCTTGCACGTCGATTCCAGACATCTCCTGGAGGCTTCTTCTCCTGAAAGCTCCCTACGCTATCTTCCTTGGCAAATAAGGTAAGTCAGGTTGGTTTGAGTAATCGGGAAGGAAAGGACATGATGTCCAACAGAGGGAGCCCGCGACTCGCTATATCAGCGTGTCACGTGTTCGTCGACACGCACCTCTTTGTCGCAACCTTTGTGGCGCGGCCCGGCATTTCCAAGCACTACAGTAAGCCCTGTACGCACTTGTTGATCCTGACCTGTTTCACATCTTTCCTCCTTGCAGGGGCCTGCGGTCTTTCCCCTGCGATACAGCAGACTCTGCTCCTCGTAGAGCTTACACTCAGACTGGAGGGTCCAAATTCCAATATTGATTTCACCCTCGATATGTACACAGGCAACCTCCGCTCATGTTCGCTGTCTTACCAGAACCCAATATTGCGGCGAGCACGCAGATCTTTTGGCCGGCCATATACCACCAGGAGTGCGCCGCTGCCGCAGGGCACGCGCGCATGAGTAAGGTGCAGGCGTCCCCATGACCGACATTCGAGCAACTGACAGTAATTTTGCATCTGAACGCAGTCGCGATCTCACCTGGGCGATCTGTCCTTGATGTGGCGCTGCGTGGTAGGCGAGGCTGCAGACTCTTTTGTGAGGTGCGATCTACTCTTGCGCGGACATCGTGACAAACCAGGAACTGGAAAGGTTCATGGACATTGCGGAGGTCGTACATGGCGCGATGTCCGGCACTACAATCCCGATGCCGACAAAGAGTCCCCCATCTGTGCGAGTTACCGCACATAACCATATGACTTCTTCTCTCTGAGCGCAATATTCTCCACACCGCGGAGTCCCGGAGTGAAATGTGCGCTGAAGTTGCCCATACCAGTACTCAACGACAATCATGGAGCAGTGCTCTGGCCCTGTCCGTGTTGATGACGACTGCACTGCACACACAACGGGCGCAATGCAATGGCCACGCAGCCAAACACTCAATTGGATACGCACAAAACTCAGAAGCACATTCGGACAGCATGCACACGGACTTAGATAAATAGATAACCCCAGATTAAAGTAACCAGGCGAATACATACAGCGACCGATACGGATCATTGCGAAGCACGAATAGATAAACTACCAGCAGTCAGATAGTAAGTAGGCGACAGCAACACTACAATAAGGTACGTAGCAAACATAGTAGGTTACCAGCTACAGGGCACAACCAAGCGCAGTAGAGTTTCAATCATAAGAGGCAAATGATGCCACATCAGAAAGAGAGGACTCGAACCCGGACTCGGACTTGGGCGGGGACGGGGACATGGACTTGGACTTGGACTTGGACTCGGATTCGGGCCCAGACTCGGACTCCTGATCCTCAAAGTCTTTGAAGGAGCGTAGTATGTTCTCGCGCGTGACACAATCAAACCATGTTTCTATCGACTTGAATGGGAATCGAGATTTTGAACGCTTGGACTTCCTCCGGATAGCGGACTTCGTATAATTTCTGACTGCGTCGTACCCAGATTCAAAGCACGAGAGGAAGGCCCCATACCAGGGGCGGAGATGTTCGAAGTAATCCGAAAGAGAGATGTGGTCTAGCGAGTCGAATTTCGTGAGAATTTTGAATTTGGTTGAGTGGATGTCGTCATGGTCTCCTGTTTCCCATTTTGCGAGGTATTTGCGTCGTTCTTCCTCCTCCCCCTTTCTGTTGGGCGTGTTTGGGCTCAAAGTCTTGATCCCGAAATAAAGACAAACCCAGAATAAAGACTCAAAGTCGTGGCGGACACAGTGAATTATTGGCTGGTGATCTTGCATCGTTTGGGACAGATGCATATCCTCTATCACATCCAAGGCCATGAATGGCAGCGTCCCAGTCCTATGACGCGATGTCGGCCCCAGCGGCTTCCCTTCCTCATCCACCTGAACGGCAAGGTCGAAATCGATGAGTACGAAGCAGTCTTTACTGTCGCGTAGCTCATACATGATGTTGTTGCCACTGATATCTCGATGAAGGATGCCGGCGTCGTATCGTAGATAATGGATGGCTACCTTGAACGTCAACGATACAATACATCCCACATATTTGAGACGACTTACCGTCAACGATGTGACACGCCATGGTTTTAATTGAGTCTGGTTTCCGCGACAGCTGATCGGACAGAGGCTGGTATGAGCACAGGACAAGGCACCGCATCACGCGATCGTCATATCCCTTCGACGAGTCGAATGCTTTGCGGATTCCGTCGGATAACTTCGAGAGGTCCTTGCTCTTTAAAATGTTCATGCGGTGTTTCACTCCCTTCTCCTTTGCAAGCTTCACCATGTCCACGCGCGGGTGCCATTTTGGAATCACGGGGGGAGCGAGATTGCTGCTAGTGCCGCCGTCTTTGCTATCCATAATGAATTCGAGTAAGTATAGAAATAGGTGAAGTGCAGAAAGATGGCCCTTATAGGCTGTTACACAAGCAACTAGCGTGCACGGGGCGTACTGTAGAGCGTGAAAGACAGAGTTGTGATCAGACGCCTGGCCGTTTCAGCTACGGCTTTTGATCCGCTGCTTTCTCTGAACTCATCCGGTCTGTAGAGTGCACACACTGGCGACGTTATATACCTCCTTACTGCCCACAATCAACATTTAGAACCTATAATAGAGGCGTGCACCTCCCCTCGACATCTCAGACAACTGCGGTGATGTCTCCCACGCTGGTCGCCCGAAACGTTCGCTACAGCTCGTCAGCTTGCACCAGTGCTCTCATCTTCCGTTCGACGAAGAGGTCCGTACGATCTGAATGTTGCGAATTATTGTTGATGAAGCTGACCCTAGGTTTAGATGGTCTTCATACTCTCGTTTCCTGTGACCCTGGCGGCGATTGTGTGTGCGTTAGCAACTGCCTGCAACGCTGCGTACGGTTCTCCAGGCGATCCCCAACAAGGCTTCGCACTAGAGGTTGAAAGAATAGAGCCCAAGGTTTTCATTTTCGGAATGGTGCGTGGCACATCTCCCATTCGTTCACAGTCGCCTTGACTTGCAAACAGTTTAGCGCAGAAGGCCAAGCATGGTACGGCATCCCCGAGTTCAACCTCCTTGAACGCAACATTTCTGTGCCTGGATTCTCCCTGCTGTACCCAGACGTTCACTGCACATCTTCCGGTTCCATCTGCCAACTCGTTACCGGCGAAGGCGAGATCAACGCTGTGGCGACGGTGTCCGCGCTCATCTACTCGAACCTATTCGACCTCCGCCGTACCTACTTTCTCATTGCAGGTGTCGCAGGCATCAGCCCCAAGATGGCGACGATAGGTGGCGTTACCTTTGCCAGGTTCGCCGTGCACGTCGGCCTCCAGTTCGAGATCGACGCGCGTGAGGTGCCTGCCCACTTTGCGACAGGCTACATTCCCCAGGGCGCCGAAACCCCCGATCAGTATCCGACCAGAATCTACGGAACGGAGGTGTACGAGCTGAACGACAACCTCCGGCGGCGTGCTATCGATCTTGCGAACAGAGCGACACTGGTCGATGACAAGCTCTCGCATATCTATCGTACCAAGTACGCGAGCAACCCCGATCATGCGCCCGCTCTTTCCAGGCCGTCCGTCGTCGCATGCGACACAGCGACCTCTGATCAGTACTGGAGCGGGAGCCTGCTCGCAGAGGCAATGGAGAATGTGACGCGGCTCCTCACGAACGGTACGGCGGAGTACTGTACGTCGCAGCAGGAGGACAACGCGACACTGGAGGCGCTCCTACGAGCGGCGGTGCGCGGTGCCGTCGACTTCTCGAGGATACTCATCTTGCGCACTGGGTCCGATTTTGAGCGACCGTACGAAGGCCAGACCGCCGCGGACAACCTCTTCCACGGGTTGGTTGGGTTTGCGTCGTCCATCGCGAACCTCCGCCTCGCGGGTGTGCAGGTCGTGCGGGGGATTGTAGACGAGTGGGAGGAGACGTACCTGGAAGGAGTCAAAGCGGACAACTACGTTGGTGATATTTTTGGTTCATTGGGCGGACAGCCGGATTTTGGGCCAGTGAAGATATAATTAATTTAGGATCTGTGTTATGTTTGAGATGCGTAGGGTTTTACGCTAGGGACATGTCCTGTGTACTTTTGATCATTTCATCATCCACTGCTCAGAAGGAGGTGAATACAACGGATCAGGCGTTCTGGATGTGTTGGTGGAAATGAATATGGTTGGCCCCCACGATTGAGGAATCTGTACGCCACTCACTTCCGTGCGTTCCAAAGCATTCGGAGCGCATCATTTTAACTGTAAAGGGCCATAGCAGGTGTTTTCAGTCTCTTGACAACCTGTTAGCCCTATCCAAGCATACAGTACGGACTATTGCGATAGCTATATACAATGCGGATAAGCTGTCGAGTCTCAGTGCAGCGCAATTCCCACAGGATGTCTCTTCGAACGACGATTCAAAGAAGGATGCTTTGGAAATTTCTCTGGCATCAGGGGAATCAGGTAACCCAAGTCCCCGCTCTGATCAGAGACAGCCCATTGTGGTTGAACGCCCACCAGTTGGGTCACTTCCGCTACCTTGGCCATAGTTGGAGTGGGATACAGCCACTCCCCTGCGAACTGGCCAACAGTGAGGATTGGGAAACCAGTCAGGGTCAGTAGGCCCAGTCCTTCTGTACGGATCCCTCGCCAGAGATTGTCGCGGGGATCTTGTAGCCTTTACGGATGTACCACAGATATGCGTACCCATGTTCGACGTTCAATGCGTTCAAGGCATCCTTCGTACGGCGATCATACTTGCCCTTTGTCATTCAATGTCTAGTACATTAGTCTTTGCGTATTAATAAATAATGATAATTACGTCTGTGCTTTAGACGACCCTTCTTGCGGAGCCTGTTGCGCAGGTCTCTTCTTCTCTCGCTTTGTTGCACTCGACCCATCCTTCCGTTCCTGCTTCTTCTTACCTGCTTCAGAACCCTCACCTCCTTGCCTGCTCTCTCTAGCACGTGTCGTGTCCTTCTTCGGCCGAGACCTGTGGACATGCTTCGACGCTTTCGCGCTTTCCGCCTCCTGCTCCATCTTCATTCTCTCTTCTTCCGCTGCCCACCATTTCATGAAGTCTTCTTCTGCGCGTCGAGCCTGCTCCTCCTCCTGGATCTCCACCAAGGATCGCTTATCTTTTTTCGGCGTTGTGTCCTGCTCTAGCTGTAGCTGCTGGATGGCAACAAATGACATGCCCGTCGTTGCCGTCGTCGAGGGTGAGGACTGTACCACTGGCTGCACAGGTGGCAGAGTCCAAGGTGATTGATTGCTTCTACAGGGACTGTCAGTGGGAGAGACACTTCAAAATCTATGAAGCTTACGAAGCTCTGCGAATGCCGGCAACAGGCGCATTCTTCCGTGAGGTCTGTCTTGGCGGGGATATGACGGGACCCATTCCTGGTCTCTGCGGTATCGTAGCCTGCGGCCCCTGTCGACTTGGTCCGGCTACAGTGCTGGACCTGTCAACTTCTGGCCTGGATGGTCTCAACAAAGGAGTTGCAGGAGGTGTCGGCACGGGGGACAGGTTCGAAGGTGTGTTCGTGTTAGTGAGTGCGGTGAGACTCTTCCAAGGTGAACCAGGAGGCCCGTGGCTGGCACTTGAGGTAGTAGGTGGTGGCGGCGAACGCCAGTTCGAGGACTCTGTAGGTACAAGGCCTGGACGAAGGGCGGTAGCCTTGCTGCCGGATGGTCTGCTAACCTCTGCTTCAGCCATGATAGTCTTCATATCCGCCCTGTATTTGCGTGAGCTGTATATCATAAGGAATAAGCAGTCGAGTTACGCACCGAGGCGCAGAAGGCACTTTCCATCCCGCCGCTGCCTTGCCTGGTGTGGTCTGTTCCTTTGGTCCCCTGGAAGCAACTTCCGCTTGACTTTGGCTGATGCTCAATCGGGGCACACTTTCGATACCGTCCATGATGAACATCTCGCCATCCGTCAGATTCGACGCAACAGCGTTCAATCGGGTCGAAGAGATCTGCGGCCGAATCATCGGACTGCTTGACGGCGAAGTAGAGACCTTCTCCCTCCGTATAGGGCCAGGAGGGGACAGTTTCGCATCTTTGGGTATGAGCGGCCGCTCTCTCACGATCAAGGGTTGCGGGATGTCCTGCTCCGCCAGCCAATCTGCATTCTTCTCCATTGCCGTGTCCACAAGGCGGCTCGAGCGGGATAAAGGAGCCTTTTCCGCATGTTTGGCACGGATAAATGCAGAGAGCTGTTTCACGATGTCAATGGGAAGATCCTCAAGCATATGGCTTTCGAGGAAAGTCTCAAGTGCTCGAGCGATATAGCCTTGTACGCTGCGGGCCAGTGAAGTGGCGTTGAAGTGAATACTGTCGACAAAAACGGAAGCGGCATTCGCTATGGTGACACGCCGCAATATCACTACGGAACAGATCAGACTTAGACGATCTAAGAGCAGCTCGTTCTAAAAGTCTCAGACGTCAGTGCGAACACTACTTGGGATAAGGGCAACCGTACCGCAACGGCAATGACATCAACCATCAAGTCGATCAACTCATCGGTTGAGTTGACGTCCGCTTTGAACGTTTCTATTAGGCTCCACTCGCAACCCAAAAAAAAGTTGAATACGCACTAAGTATGTCGAACATCTCTTTATCCCCTCCATAGAAATAGCGTATGACGAACTTGAAAGCATCCCACTTCATGTGCCTAAAGTCAAGCTTGATCGTTCCGTCGGCTGCCCACCGATTCACAGTCCACACGTCGTTATCAAAGAGCGACTGGAACAGTGGGGAACGGGCGCGGAGGACCGCCGAATGGCACGGCACCTCCCTGCCCTGCAGCAGCAGCACGACATCTGTGGCAAGCGGGTCTCCTGCGTCGCGCAGCAAGGACGCACCATGACGCTCAGAGCACAGTGGGAGAATGTGAGAAACGAGAGAAGTGGGGACGTCGCGCTTGAAGGCAGCTTCGAGAGTAGACGCGAGAATCGGCAATTGGAACGCGTGCGCACAGGCCTGGAGTTCCATTTTCAATCTGCTTACGTTGATGCCCAGCGGGTTCATGTACGTCTTCAACGTTTCGGCAACACGCCAGTCCCATATCGAAAGTAACTCGTCCGTGTAGAGGTAGACCAGCAGGATGAGGACAGTCAGTGGGTGGCAGCCTTTCAAGCGAACCTCTACAGGATCCTTCCACGGCGCACGATGCGGGCCTGAAGAGGTAGAAGCGCGCGAGGGCCTGTCTGCGAGACTCATCTTGATAGCAACATTCTCGTGTCTGTACTCCAGTGTACGGCGCCCTGCGAGAATATCACACAATACCGACGAACGTGCAGCTAGAAGCAGGCGATGTGCAGGAATCTTCGGCTGGGTGCCTGTTTGAACGTGAATAAGCAGGTCCGCACCACATCGCAAATGACCATCAAGGCTGCCAAACGGGACGTCGTCTATCTTGGCATCTCTGGCAGCCTTGAAGTCAAGCAAGACCCGACAGAGTGTCGTCAGCCCTTCCTTATCCTTCGACAACGGTACGATATCCTCGGGATCCTCAAGTTCGACATCGTCACCCGGCGGATGCTCAAGCGCTGTGGGATCGTCGCTCTTGTCCTTCCTACCGGTCCGAACGAGTGGGAAGTATGGCTGGATCTGCGCCATATCCTGCGGCAAAAGGTTGCCGACGACCTCGAACCTGTCCAACTCGGCGTCCACACGGAGAGCTCCAAATGCGCCCGTAGAGTTGGCACATACGCGAACGACACGCTGTAAGTTCGACACGCGCTGGAACTTGAATGCCTTGCCGGCTGACCGCGTGCGCACGAAGACATGTCCCGCCTCCGTACAGATGATGATGGATCCGTCAGCGCCGAGAGCGACATCCTGCGACAGCGCTGCAGTCAGAAAAGCCTGATCGTGCGGGCGAGCCAAACACCTGCCTTGACCGCACTGAACTTCTTCCTCAATGCCCAAACACGCTGGGGCTTTACGAGCTCGCGATTCTTGCCCTGCGTGCTGCCACCACCACCAAGAGCGGCTTCTGTGCCGGGCAGCGGAAGAGAAAAGGTGAAGAGCTCTCCATTGGACGAAAGAGCGGCGAACAGGTTGTCACAAGCGGTGATCTTGTCGATGCTCGTGTTGCGGACGGCTTGAGGCGGACGGTAGATCCTGATCTCGGATGGGAATGCGTGGGCGGGGAAACTGTCCGGTCCGAGAAAGGCATCAGCAAACGTGTCCTGATAAGATTGGAGGAAAACTGACGTCACGCGGAAATGGCTGTCGTTGTACAAGCAGAGCACGTCGTGGCTTTCCAGCAGACATGCCAGCGCACTATCCTGTTAGAATAAAATTAACTCAATGGTTCGGTCGTGAGAAGTGTAACGAGTCCATACGGTGATTGTAACAGATAACACAGGCTGAGCAACCTTCGTAACTACCCGTGGCAGAACCTGTACAGGATGGGCATTCTTATCATATCCTGCGCTAGAAGTCAGACAATATCACTAGAAGCTACATTGAACTGACCGAGCTGGCCGTTATTCGTGCCCCAGGTATAGACCTCGCTGCTCGTCCAGCACGCCGAGGCCATCCTACAAGCCGCCACGCCAATGACGACCTTGCGGCTCAACGATGCCCCAATCTTCCTAGGAACGGGTTGAATTGGCTCCTCAGAACGCATGCCTGCGCCCACAGGCGGGTCGAGCACGTATCCGAGCTGCGCGAACCTGTTCAGGCCCCAGCTCAGCACCTCACCAGACGTGGTCAGCGCGAGCGTGTGATCCTGCCCTAGTGCAACGGAGTCGATGGCCTGGGGAAGCTGCGCCATTTGCACGAGGTTGTACTGCGTATGCTGCCCAGGACCAAGCCTGCCCCCACTACCGAACCCGCATGAGCGATAGTTTGCCTTGGGCTCCGTGGTGACGACCCCTATTTCATCCCAGTTGACATACGTACAACATACCACACGATGTACATACCGGTATGCAGCTTTGACATGACGACCTGCTTGACGAGCACCGACGCGAACCGCTCCTCCACATGCGCATCGACCGAACGGGGCACCGCTGGCTCCAGGCTGACGACGTCCGGGAACGCTCTATCGTCCGCATCGCCGTGACCGAGCGCGGCATTCCTGTTCGCGCCCCACGTCAGCAGCTCCGCCGCGACCTTCTTATCCCCCGCGCCCCTGGCGCCGCGCGGGTTCGTGCCCTCGACGGTCGAGTTGTACAGGTCGAACGCCGTATAGCCCTCCGAGTCCTTCAGTGCGACGTCAATATCGGGCCTCTGCAGCAGCAGCAGCGCAGTCGCAAGATTCCCGTGGTAGAGCGCGCGATGCAGCGCCGTCCAGTGGCTCTCGCCGTCCACCGCGTTTACGTTGATGTGCGGATGGGCGAGGAGCCGACGCACGTACTCGGGCGCCGCGGCGTCCGTTGCGGCTGCCGCGAGGTGTAGCACCGTGCGCCCGAGCCTATCGCGCGCATTCACGTCCAGCGACACCGATGGCGGGAGCGACGAGAGAGGGCTGGGGCGCGTCCAGGACTTGCCGCCGCTCGAGCCGGGCTGACCGTGGCTGCTCGACTGCGAGCGGGTCGGCGTGTCCAGCAGGCGGTGGAACGCCTGCTGCTGTCGGAGGGTAAAGTAGACATGGAGAGCGGTCATGCAGCAAGGGGAAGACCAGACCGGAGGGCGCGAGACTCCCGGCTAGGTCTTGATAGGGAGGAACCGCACTCTGGAAGAGTGACAGTACCTGCGAGAGATGGACCTTGACGACTGAGTTCGACGAGCAGTGCTTATTTTGTCTGGCGGATGCAGGGAGAACACAGAGAGTGAGTGAGGGCTGCTAGTGACCGCGGAGGGCGAGTGTCGAGATGACGGGGGGAAACAAGTCCAGAGTTTTGCCTGGAGCCAACGAATCCGGCAGCGGCGCAGATAATGACTGCAGGGCGTCTATCTCATCTTCGTGTGCGCGCCTTCGGTCACGGTGACCGCTCGAAGCGATCAGCCCACGTTCGTACTCGGCCAGTGGTTCGAATGGTATATAACGTTCTGGGTGGGAATAACAAGCAGCACGTAGCTGCTTCAGGAAAAGCTAGGGGTATATACAAATGCAAGTACCACTACAAGTTACACCACTACTACATACAACTACACCACGACATCCCAACATCTGGTTATCTTCAAGGCAGTACACAGTCTACAAAAGCACAACGTCTGCCCCGCAGATAGTCCGAGCGTCCGTACGTGACCAAAGAAGAAGAGAAGCGGTCCGATAAGAGAAAGTATAACGTCCACGGCGAAACAAAATAAAACCACAGGCACGGTGCGGCTACACGCTCGACGTAGCGTAGTGGTGGGTCACTTTGCTCCCGGGGTGCGGGCGCACCAAACCTTTACACGCACATCGTTAGCTCTTATAGAAACGAATGAAGGGGAGGGCACAAGCATACCGCTGATGAACCGGTCAGATTCTTCGCCGTGGATGTTCTCGAGCGACATCTGCTTCGTCTCCCGCACGAGGAGCGTCGCCAGGAAGCCCGTCACGCTGAACGGAATATACGCAAACAATCTGCCGCACACACCCTGCACGTCAGCATACGCCCACACTCCAAAAAGGACTGCGAGGAGTGGAGGAGAGGAACGCACATATTACGCGCATGCACGCTCTCGAACGCAAACTGGGACACGATCGCGCCAATCTTCCCGCTCGCGGCGCAGATGCCGTGGCACGTCGAGCGGTAGCGCGTCGGGAAGTTTTCCGCAGGGATCACAAAGGTCGTCGTGTTCGGCCCAAAGTTCTGGAAGAAGCTCGCGAGGATGAAGAGCGAGAGGAAGCCCTTTGCGCCGCGTGGGATCGCGAATAGCGACGTGTCCTTGACGCACTGCGGTATCCCCTTGAGCAACGTCGAGAAGCTGCTGCCTGCGGAGTGGGAGGAAGACCAAAGGTTAGCACAATGACAACAAGCGGGTACGAGACGCGCGACGTACCCATGCCCACAAACAGCACTGTGAGCATGCCGAAGCCAAGGAGCTGGATGCGTTTCCTGCCAAGGCGGTCGATGAACAAGAATGTCGCCCAGTACCCGGGGATGAGGCCCGCGGCGGAGAGGACCATGTTGGCGATAATCAGGTTCTGGAAGTCGGTGAACGCCTGGTGCGCAGTGCTGTCCGCCTGCAGGGTGTTGCACGTGAGGGGCGACGAGAACCCGATCGCGGTGAAGAACTTTGTCGTGTTCAGCCCGAGGCCATAGAAGATCACCTGCAAGCACGCATCATCAGCCCTCCTCTCCCACAACAAAAACAAAAGCAGCAGCGACAACGAAACCGGCTCACATCAATCGCGAACCACGCATACGCACACCCGAGCAAGACCTTTGCCTCCTCCCAGCGCCCAAACCACTGCCTAAAGTCCTTCCACGTCGCGCGGGGCGCGACGACGCGCACGACGACCGAGTCGGGGTCGAACGCGTACGCGCCCGTCTTGATGAACTCATCGATGTCCGCGATCGCCTGCTGTACGTTCCGCTCGACGTCCATCGTGAACCGCGGCGTCTCGGGTATCGTCAGGCGGAACCAGAGCGCTGCCGCGGCGGGCACGCACCCGAACCCAACGAGCACGCGCCATGCGCGGTCGATCGCGCGCATCAAGTGCGCTTTGGCGAGGGGGTCGGTTAGCGATGCGCCGAGCTGCGTAGTGGTGAAGGAGCGCTGGAAGGCGGAGACGACGGCGGTCGCGACGAGTGTTGAGGCTACAAGGACATGTGCAGGTGAGCGTGAGGGTGAGGTGTAGGGATGCGCGGGAAGCGTGCGCTTACCGAACTGGCCCCAGCCCTGATTCGCGAACACGGCAGTGAGCATGCGTCCGCGGATGTGCGTCGACGCGAACTCGGAGGATATGACCGCAGAGAGCGGATAATCGCCTCCAATTCCTAACCCCATCTGCACCAATTCGTGCGCCGTCAGTATGATGTGTGTGTGTGCAGGCCGCTGCGGGTGCGACGTACGATGAAGCGCCAGACGATGAGGACGGAGAAGATGTTGACGGTGCCGATGTCGCCGTTCGCGGCGAGGGACTGCCCAAACGTGCCGATGATGATGATAATGAGCTCGATCCCGTCTGCACCAGCACACGATATCCACTATCAGACGGAGTGCACCGCGAACGCGAAAGAGCTGCACGTACACATTCGCTTACGCCCAATCTTGTCCGCGAGCCACCCGAAGACGAGCTGGCCAATGAGCGTGCCGAGCGGCGCGGCCGCTTTCACGGCGGCCTGCTCGATATCTGCAGCGGTGAGCTATTACGCATATGCGCAAACGATGTAGGCGAGCGACTCACTGCCGCCGACGCTGCCCGCGTACACGAACTGCAGCATCGTAGACGCGATGTTGATCGAGAAGATGTCGTACCTGCGAAGAGAGCGTCAGTATGGTCGTCGGCGAAGAACCAGCAAGGAGAGACGGGGATACTAACGCGTCCGTGAAGAAGCCCACGCCGGCGATGAGGCACACCCTGAAGTGGAACCACCTGCATATCGAAGAAAAACGCACACGCCCATCAGTACAAACACCACGCAAATCAGCACAACCACGCACGAGAACGTCGCGTTGTCGACCTCGCGCAGCGCGAGCATCCGGTGGCTCGAGAGCGCGAACCCGCTGTAGTCCCTGGTGTCTTCAGGCGGGCACCTCATCGTGACATTGAACGACACCTCGACAGGTTTCTGCGCCTCGCTACCCGCACGGGGGCGCACGAGGTGCGCAGACTCACTCGCGTTGCTCCCGCGGTGATACCTCTGCGCGGACTCGTACGCTGTGGACTCGCTCGACGTCGCGGAGATTGCCGGGTACAACTCCTGCCCGCCATGAGGGAGGTCGTTGGGTGTGTATCCCAACCCTGGAAGGCTCTGGTCGAAATATGGAATGCGCTTCTCCGATAGACCTGTGACGGGGGTCAGGCGCGGGTACTGCGCAACTGGTGCGATGAGGCGGGACGGGTCGAATGGGTCATCCAGCGGTTGCACGGCGCTGTCGTAGGACGCGGCGGGCGGATTGACACGGTGCGAGCGTGCGCTGCTTGAGGGCCCCGGTTCGGAGCTGCGCGGGGGCTCGTATGGCGGGGCGGGTGTGTAGGGGAAGTTGTTGGGGAGGCCTGGGCGCCGGGTAGTGCTCTCTCCGCGGTGCCGCGAGGGCGACTCGCTGCTAGATGCTTGGTGCACGCTAGACGGAGAGGCGAGGGGCTGAGACGACCCAGGCGGGGTCTGTGGAAGCACACGCATGGTATCTGCTGGAATCTGGGGAAGAAGCTTGTTATCATTGCCAGTCGGAGGAGTCGAGGACGGAGGGTCGCCCTCCAGGGGGGGCTTCTTGTCCTGCGGACTGGTGTCCATGAGGATGAAGACCCTGTGGGGACGATAACGTGAGTAGGAGGGTGAGATATGGGGGGAAGGGAAGGGTTGATGATAGCCACAGACCTCGACGGACGTGTTATAAGGCAGCTAGTTCACAACAGAAACTCAATGTAGAGTGGTATGTAATGCCTTCCAGGAGGCTCTGCAGGATTGATGATGCACAGCAGCGCCCTGGGACTTCTGCACCTGGGATAGGTGCCACCCTGACGGATCTGGGGAAGGAGATGCTAAATGAATGCCTTCTTTCGAACCTTGTTAACAATAGTGTTGTGCCCCAGAGGTTACAAAGTCAGCTCTGCTTCTGCTGGTCGGCGAGCATCGACCGTAGTACAAGTTCAAGCTAGGGGGTGCAGGCAACGATAGCTTTCACAGCACCCAGGGACATGATACGGGTGAGATGTCGTGGACAAGTCATCTGAGTAGAGCAGATATCAGTCGTGTGTGAAGCGCAAGCGCAAGCAGCAAGAACGTGCTCTGTTCAATTTGTACTTACTCGGCTTCCAACGTCCTACGCTGTCCTGCCGTCGCGAACGGTGCAAGGAACTATCTAGCTGGGGTGCTGCACGATGGTTGGAATGAGACATTGTCCACTGCAATGTTCACATCTTCTTCCGCGGCCTCTTGAAAGGTGTTTCGACGAACCGTCGCGTCGACTTCGCGGACGAAGAGCCACAACGAACGTGCGCGCTCCAGCGCTTCGACTGTGAACGTGCGTTCATAAAGAAGACATTCGTACCCGAACAAATGCTCAGGGCCCCAGGCACAACCCAGAAGAGAGAAGCGAGCTTTCTCCGCCACGGCCGCGGACCGCTCTTGCAGACACAATCACTTCCATGCCAGTGACTTGCGTCAGGCAGTGTACGCCAACTTGCAGCTGATGGTGCATCGCGACATAGCCGCGGCTGTGTAATACGCAGAGGGAGGGCAACGTGTGCTGGCTGCGCGACACCGTATCAGTGCGTGTCGCGTCAAGTAGCCCCAGCTTGTAGGCTGACGCAGCACGAACGAAGCTTTCCGAGTACAGTAGCTGTTCGCTTGCCCGTTGCTTCCCGACGAAGGTACGAATGCCGAGTTTCCATGCCGAGTCAATGTGCACCAATCAGCGCTGGATGGTCGTGATCATGAAGAAGGTAATGGCATCGTCGTGAGCGCGTACGATTGCCTCTGAGTCGTGCCGGCACCGTTCCTTGTGGCGTCGCGCACGTGACCGTGTTGCATTTGCGTCCGTCGCGCTCCGAAAATTTGTCTCGGTGCCGTAGGGTGCTTCCAAGAGAAAATCCCGGTGCGACTGTAGTGGACCTCCGAGGAGTTGTTCAAGTCGGTGGATCTAGCATGCGAGGAACAAAAGGTGAGGTTCGTCATCGTTGCAAGCAGATACACTCGAATGCACAGAACTCACCGGCAGCATAAAAGAAGCGCTGTACTGCAGCGATACAGCACATCAAGCCAAAGACATGAGAACACGAGGCAGGCACATGAGAGAACGGTCCTCGAAGATGCTGCGCAGCTTGCGCAAGTTCTAACCCTTTGGAGACCCCGTACATGCGACGCGCGCCAACGATCAAAGTGACGCACCCGATAAGGGCAAGTCCAGTGAAAGCTCTACACGCACCGCCGCGTTTATCACCTCGCGTCCCCGCCAACCATATCCGTCCCCGCCTCACCATCTCCTCCTCCGCCGTCCTCGTCGTCACAGCACCGGCGCCCGCAACAAGTCCCGAAATAAATCAATGCTGAAACATGACCCATCAGCGGATCACACCCCTGCGTGCGCTGTGCGCGCTGGGTCTACGCTTACCCTCCCGATCGTGTGCCGACTAGACTGTGAGCCCAAATGAGACGGGTGATAACGCCACGCTGCTCGATCTGCGCGCGATGGCCCCTTTCCTCTTCCTCTCCTTCTCCTTCTCCTCCTCATCCTCCCCTTCTTTTTAATTTTCTGCTTATCTTAGAGGGCCAGCCTTGGCTGAGACATGGGCATGCGCACGCCTACCATCCTACCTCTCCTTCTGCTGAGCGCCGCTGCTGTCGCAACGGCGGACGTCAAGTATGTGAACTACACGATCGACGACCAGAACGGCGACCAGCTCTCGGGGCGTCTGGTACGTCTGCGCGAGCGGTCGAGTCTATCCTGTGTACACTAATCGTGATTTCATTCATTTGTATAGGTCGAGTATTCGCCGCCCGGGTATTGGTCGCAGGGGAACGGGTGCGACCACTGTGCGTTCCACCCGAACAACCAGTCCGCGTTCAATGGTGCGTGCTCCCCCCGATGACCTCGTCTCAATTCACGAATTGAATGTGTGCTTGTGCACAGATACATGGCATGACGGCTTTCGCGTGCCGAGCCGTGACTTTGAGCCTCTCGCGTTCCAATTCAAGTTCAACGGTACGCCTCCTCTCTCCTCCTCCCCTCTGCCTCTTTAATCACCTCCCCCACCCACCTCACAAAACCACGCAACACCAGGAACCGCATTCTATATCTTCAACATCCTCGTCCGGCTCACGCTCACCGACGTGAACATCACGCTCGACGGCACACTCGTCGGCTCGTACACGCGCTTCGCGAACGTCAGCGAGCAAGAGCAGTTCCTGTACAACGTCCCTATCTTCGCGCATGACTACATCCCGTACGGCGAGCACACCGTCGGTGTGAGTGCGTTTGGTCCGTACCAGACGAACGTCCTGTTTGACTATGCGGTATACACGTGCGTCTGCGCTCTCTCTTTCTCTTCTCTTCCTCTCCCTTCCTCTCCTTCTGCTATTGATTTGGCGGGGTACTGAAAAGTGTGTGTTGTGCAGAACGAATGTAACTGCGGACGACACGGGCTCAAACTCCAACTCCAACTCCAACTCCAGCGCAAGCACAACCTCCGGCTCAGGCGCGTCGAGCACGTCGTCCTCCCCGCACAAATCGGCCCCAGCGGGCGCAATCGCAGGAGGGGTCGTAGGCGGGGTCATACTCCTCGGCGCGCTTACACTATTCGCGTGGTGGCGTCGGCGTCGGCACGCGCAGACACTCAGGCGGGAGAGCGTGACGCCATACGTCGCGGTCGTACCGCGCGGGGACGCACTTGCGCCCCCCGAAGAAAAAGGGGCAGATGGCGCGCAGACATATGCGCCGCCTGTGCTGCCAAGCTCGAACTTGAATCAGCAGCATCCGCTGACACCTACCGCGATAGTCGCACCGTTGTCGCCCTCAGACGACGCACCCTCGAACGACGCGTTCCGCGCAAGCGTGCAGGCGCTGCGCGAGCAAGTCGCCGCGGCACGCGCGTCCCAATTGTCTCCCATCTCCGGCTCCGGGGCATCCACGCTCCTCTCACCCTCCCCGTCCTCCTTCCCCTCCACCTCGCCCCCACCCTCTTTCCCCTCCGAAAAAGCACCAAGCACAAGCGGCGCGTCGTCGGGCGAGCAGCTGCAGGACGAACTGCGGACGCTCCGGCTTGAGTTGGAAGAGCTGCGCGCACAGCGGACGCGGCGCGCGTCGGCGGAGCTTATGCTGCAGGAGCTTGCGAGTCTGCGCGCGGAGATGGATGAGATGCGGATGCAGCAGGACATTGCGCGCGGGCCGTTACCTAGCTATTCGCCGCCGGCGCGGCCGTTGCCCGGGTTCGGCGGTGCGGGCGTGTAGGTGGTCGAGGGGGCGGGCGTGCGTTTGTGGGTCGAGGGCGTGTCGTGGATATCTGCTATGTACGAGATTACTGTATATGCACCCTCCTTCGTGATAATCTAAATGCTGTATTTTTCTCCTTGCATGTATTTGTCCGGTGGGTGGGCTGACGCCCTGTGCCGAGAAGTCGCGCGATGCCGGGTTCATGCCCGTTTACGTATGGCGAGGGTCCTCATACAATAAGTCACTGCATTTCGGACAGGTCTCGGAGTATATGTCGACGCAAGGACGTAAAGATTGTCCACTCAAGATACGCACGCCGCGTATGCGCCCGTATGCGCGAGAATGTCTTCCTGCGGTGGTCGCATTGCTGCACAAAGTTCTGCAGGGCGCGTGTTGAGGACGCTTCCTGATCGCAACCTAATCATAATCGCTGTGTGACGAGGCCGATGAGATAATCGCGGTCGGTGCCTGCGATCAACGGCGATGCGTCGCGACACGTGGCGTTTACCGACTTTGACGTTGACGCGCCACAACCGCCGCCGCCACCACCACGACGCTCACGGTAAGTATGAATAGCGTGACGTTCGCAGCTTCAGGCGTCGCATTTGTGACCCTCCCTCGCACATCCGCTGTTCTGTTGGAAACATGTGACAGCTCCCTGCAAGTGAGCCCGTGCATCCTGTCGCAGGACCCTGGCCTTGCCCCAACCTCGTTCACACCCAGCTGCCACTGCATCATTCCTCTCCACCGTCCCTGCATTGACACCGCCAGGTCATCCCTCAATTATTCGGGCCTTTTCGTGCGAGCTCGTGATTGGTCGGCGTCCCCGTTTGTGTTCATCTGGGCAATCAGCAGAACACCGACGGTGGGAAGATGCCAGTGGTGACTGCTGCCGCACAGCATATTATACGCTCGCGCATCGATATCAGCTCTTGTTCTTGACCACCTACTTCTACACTCTACTCGTTCGCGACTATTACAATGAGCTCGACTAGGAAGACTACGCTGCCCTTGGATTTCTTGATCATCGGAGGAGGTGAGCCGAACTGGTCTCGTGAGGCGGTGGTCCCCTTCCCGCAGCCCCTCTTTGACGCACTCCAGACAACGCTCTGTAATCCATGCGCCGTCTGCACTGTACATGCTAACCTCTTTTCTCATGCTAGGAATTGGCGGCTGCTCTGCGGCCTACATGTTACGAGAGGCGGGACACAACGTCCGCGTGCTAGAAAGACTCCCCGGGATAGGAACTCCAGCGGCGGGTGTTCGTGTTCCCCCAAATATGAGCAAAATTTTACAGCGTTGGATCGGCGAGGAGGAGCTTCTAAAACGCGCCATTATCAACCTCGAAACTCCCTGGCACGACCGTAAGTGGCCCCAAAGCGAGCTGCACCCAGGTTTTCATGCCTAACTCACCTCTGCTGCGTGTATCCATGCAGTGCATACGGGCGCGTTTCTCGGCCGTACGCAGTTCCGGCAGGAAGTGATTACAGAAACGGGAGGGCATTTTCTGTTGATGGCGGTACGTTCTTCTGAATTCGAACCCCTGCGTTGCCCTGACGCTGGGTTTCTCCGAAGCACGAAGACGTCCACCGGCTCGTCTACGACCTCGCTACCTCCGCGGGTGCGCGGGTCGACTTCGACGTACGCGTCACACGCGTCACCCCAGGGCAGCCGCGACCGTCGGTCACGCTCGAGAGCGGGGAGGTCATCAGCGCAGACATTATCGTCGGTGCTGATGGACCTACGAGCATAGTGAGGGAAGTGGTGATTGGGGAGGATGAGGAAGTGGGGGTGGCGCGGCCAGAGGGGTACACGGTGTTCGGCGCTGTTGTCCCGAGAAAATGGATGGAGACGGATGCGGAGCTGAAGAAATTCATCGACCTGCAAGGCGTATGTACTCGGCGCTGAATGTTTCATGGAGCGTTACACTAACTATCGATCAGTGGCCACTCCTCCCGGGTGACGACCGAAGTCTTTGTGGTGAGTGTCTAGGTATCGCTGGACGCACGAACGATTGCTGACCATGTTTGTATGTACGCCAGCTCACCCCATCGTACGTACATTCAGTGCCTTCCCTCAAGCAGTGTTCAGCTACCTTTATTCCAGCGCAATCATCAAGAGTTCTCTCTGATGATCCACTGGCCTGACCACGAGGCCCACACACCAGACGACGCGCAAGATACGTGGCTAGACACCATCCGGACTGATACACTGGACTACTCGACATTGGCTCCAGCGTGAGTCACTTCTATTCATAGCCAGCTCACACATCTCCCAACACGTAACCCAGTTACCAACACATGATGAAGGGCGCGTCGTGCCTCTGGCGTACCCGGTCAATGGTGCGCCCACCAGTAGAAAGCCGCGTCGACGAATCGGAGCGCATCGTTCTCCTCGGCGAGGCCGCGCACACGATGTATGTAAGTACACTCCCCTCCCTCCCTCCTCCGGTCTGAATCCCACATCAGCATCTCACCTTCCGCCCCACAGCCCGGCGCGACACACGCAGCCAGCATGGCTGTCGAGGACGCAGTCGTGCTCGGCCAGCTATTCTCGCACCTCAGCGCGCTAGACCAAGTCTCTAGCCTGCTATACGCGTATCATGAGCTGCGACATACACGCGCAGCCGAGACGCGCTCAAGGGACGCATCCAACATCGTCTTCACGCGCCTGCCGCCCGGTCCCGAACGCGCGCAGCGCGACATCGACCTCGGGCGGTGCGTCGTGCCCGACGAGCATGACGACGGGCGTGCGCGCGCCGAGTTTGAGAATATGGTCGGCGTGTTTGGGTATGATGCGTATGATGCTGCTGAGGTGAGTCGGTCCTGTTTCGCACATGCTTAGATGTGATGACGAGTGTGGATGGCTGATCTTTGTGTGGTGGTAGGAGTGGTGGATGCAGTGGGGGCGATATAAAGCGGGAAACGACGTGGCGCCGCCGTTATATGCTGTCATGGGCACACATCATTCAACGTCGGGGCAGGAGGTATATTGATGCGCTGCGCGCGGCTCTAGAAGATGGTTACTGTATGACTATCGTACCTTCAGCCGCGTTGGGTGTAGGTACTCAATGTAGAGGCTGTACTTCACTCCAATTGTCCGAGCCGTCCGTCTGGATGCCCTTGGCCACTGGCGCTTACAGCTGTATTTTAACGCCGCGGTAAGAAGAAATGTCCTTGGACAATGAGCAGACGTGTATCACACTCGTAAGAAACACTCTGTTTTTCTGCATCGTGTCCCACGTTCCACCTCGATGCACCGCACCAATGGCCGGTGTTCTGACGACGATGGACGTTCACAGCCTCAGGCCGAGTGTTAGTAAGAAAAAGAATGACTGCCGTAGCCAAACATGAACGGACGTAAGGCCCGTTATCGAGAACACATTCTTGGCCATATCAGACATGCGTGCTCGACGTTGAGTTTCAGATCACCGCATCGGCTGGCCACATCTCATATGAATGATATCCCTCACAAAGCAACTCTTGAACCACAGGCGTAGCGCCGGCAGTTCGGATCAATTCTCACATGCCGAAATTCATATCCTTGCCCAATTAGGCATCTGCTGTCTTCTTAACACCAACACCCATTGTCTTGCGCGAGTGGCACTTGGCCACCGGTACCTGTAGCCAACCTCCAGCTCGACAAAGGACGAAAACTTTGCATACTCGTATATTAACCTGTAAGTTGCGCACTGCTGTACTCATTCCCCATTCTCCATACTCACTCGAACTCACCATGGCTAGCAAGCGCGGTAGCACCAGTAGCAATCTTCCTCCAGTCGCTCCGGTCACCCCAGCTCGGCACTCTCGTGTGGAAACCCTTCGAAAATCTGCAACTCAAAGCACTCCTCAGCGTGCCAGCGCGTCCAGCACCATCGTCACCCCTCACAAGCGCGACAACATCGACCCTCACGTCAGGCGAGACATGGAGGGCTTCACTCAGTTCGTCTCCGTGTCCAACTGGGTACATGCTGTATGCGGAGTTTCCCCTGACCGTTTGCAACGATGGGTTGCGTACATTAAGGAGCACAAATATTTCGCCGATCCTGAAGTTGTCCAAGCTCTCACTGAGTTCTGTCAAGTCAAGAATGAGCTTCTACGATACCAGCCTCTGTCGAACATGATCATGCGTGTTCTGGCTCTGGCTCGTGGTACGGAGCCAAGAATGGAAGGGTTACCTGACACTCCTCCTGTGGCCGACATCACATTCTTCCGTAACGACCCCAAGCACATGCGTCCGCCGGGCGATTATGACAGGTTGGACGCTAGGCGCAAGCCTGACGTGTTGGCGACTCGGGCCACGAAGGTCATTGACTGGGAGGGGAAAGATCGAGTGGACTGGACGTCTGCACTCCTGTGTGTTGAGCTCAAGTTCGATGGCACTCATTCCGCAGCGTTGGAAGCTGCGCGGAAACGGAAGCTGTTGGCTGTAAATTCTACTACGGTCAGTCTAATATCTCTACTACACTCTGTGTCTGACAGCTGACATGGCTGTGTAGGATGTCGAAGAGCAACCTGTTGATGTGAATGCGCGAGGCGCGGAAGACGCGGAAGATGTCGGAGATGCGGAAGAGGAGACAGTGGAGACTGCCTCGGTGGGTTCGAAACGTTCTAGGAACTCAAGCTCGTCATCTAGCAAGTCGAGGAAGAAAGCGAAGGGCAAGCAGGTAGCCTCGGCAGACACCAGTTTTGGAGAAGAGCCGTCGACATCCACAGGCTCTACCAGCAGCGAGGCCACGAAGGTAATTGAGCCCGAGATCCAGCTGGGCGGATATGCACTGGAAGTCCTCGCATCAACAAGAGGGACGCGTCTCCACAGCCTTGGTGTCCTTTTCCGAGACGACGATATCACGCTATGGTACTTCGACGCTTCTGGACCCGTTAGGACCCAAGGTGCGGACCTGGTGAAGAAGACCTCCGGCCAGCTCTCGCTCATCAAAGATTTCGAACTGGTTGCGGCGATATTCATTTCTCTATCGTACTGCGACCCTGAGCAGTGGGGCGCCTTTCCTGTCGACGTCATCAGACCCAATCCCAACGAGCCGTATCCCAAGTCTTTCCCTCCGGAGAGGCTGAATGGCTTCACCATCGACATGACCGGCCCGGAAGACAAGACCGACTACGTGGTGACGCTCGGTGACCATATATTTTCCCAATATTCGCTTGTTGGGCGTCGGACGACAGTGTACGAAGGGACGTCGCCTGCTGAGGAGGGTGTATTTGTGGTGAAGATATCCCAGCAATACGTCGGGCGGACATCGGAGGTGGACCTGGTGAAACGTGCGAAGAAGTATGGTGTGACTAATTTGGTGAACATTCGGAAGAGCAAGGACCTCTGGAAGTTATCCGACGGAATCCGCAAAGCCTTCGATTTACCTACGGGAGACGATGATCGCGTGATGCGGTGCATTGTAATGGACAAATACGCACGTCTGTCCGAACAGCTATCGCGGAACCCGGACTCCATTAAAATCTTGGGGTATCAAATGATTGACTGTGAGTGGTCTCGAATGTGTAGGACATGTGGCATCGCTGACGTTTGATGCAGGCGTCGATTTTCTGCGATATAAAGCCCAGATCCTTCATCGTGACATCAGTGACAGCAACATCATGTATAAGCTACGTGACGGTCAAGACTGGTTCGTGCTTATCGATTTCGACCTTGCCGTTCAGGTGGACGAGGAAGGGAAGCCGCTGGGGCCGACATCGCGTCATAGGACTGGGACGTTGCCGTTCATGGCCGTAGACGTGATAAAGGACATGCATCGTTCACAAACGATGCAAGACTACAAGCCGATCGTTCACTGTGTCCGCCACGACTTTGAGTCTTTATTCTGGGTTTGTCTTTATTTCGGGATCAAGACTTTGGACCCGAACACGCCTAACAGGAAGAAGAAAGAGGAAGAACGCTGCGCAGATCACCTTATGGAATGGGAAACGGGGAAATACAAGGCCATCCACGCAGCCAAATTCAACATTCTCACAGAAGTCGACTCGCTGGACGACATCCCTCTTTCGGATTACTTCGAACATCTCCGCCCCTGGTATGGGGCCTTCCTCTCGTGCTTTAGGGCAGGGTACAGAGCACTTGATGATCAAAGCGAGTTGCGGAGAAATTGCAAGCGTTCAAAATCTCGATTCCCATTCAAGTCGATAGAAACATGGTTTGATTGTGTCACGCGCGAGAACATACTACGCTCCTTCAAAGACCTTGAGGATCAGGGGTCCGAGTCTGGGCCCGAATCCGAGTCCAAGTCCAAGTCCATGTCCCCGTCCCCGCCCAAGTCCGAGTCCGGGTCCGAGTCCTCTCTTTCTTATGTGGGATCATTTGCCTCTTATGATTGAAACTCTACTGCGCTTGGTTGTGCCCTGTAGCTGGTAACCTACTATGTTTGCTACGTATTTTATTGTCGTGTTGCTGTCACCTACTTACTATTTGACTACTGGTAGTTTTTCTATTCGTGCTTTGCAATGATCCGTATCGGTCGCTGTATGTATTCGCCTGGTTACTCTAATCTGAGGTTATCTATTTATCTAAGTCTGTGTGCATGCTGTCCGAATGTGCTTCTGAGTTTTGTGCGTATCCAATTGAGTGTTTGGCTGCGTGGCCATTGCATTGCGCCCGTTGTGTGTGCAGTGCAGTCGTCATCAACACGGACAGGGCCAGAGCACTGCTCCATGATTGTCGTTGAGTACTGGTATGGGCAACTTCAGCACACATTTCACTACGGGACTCCGCGGCGTGGACAATATTGCGCTCAGAGAGAAGGAGTTATATGGTTATGTGCGGTAACTCGCAGAGATGGGGGACTCTTTGTTGGCATCGGGACTGTAGTGCCGGACATCGCGGCATGTACGACCTCCGCAATGTCTATGAACTTTTCCAGTTCCTGGTTTGTCACGATGTCCGCGCAACAGTAGATCACACCTCACAAAAGAGTCTGCAGCCTCGCCTACCACGCAGCGCCACATCAAGGACAGATCGCCCAGGTGAGACCGCGACTGCGTTCAGATGCAAAATTACTGTCTGTTGTTGCTCGGATGTCAGTCATGGGGACGCCTGCACCTTGCTCATGCGCGCGTGCCCTGCGGCAGCGGCGCACTCCTGGTGGTATATGGCCGGCCAAAAGATCTGCGTGCCCGCCGCAATATTGAGTTCTGGTAAGACAGCGAACATGAGCGGAGATTGCCTGTGTACATATCGAGGGTGAAATCAACGTTGGAATTTGGACCCAGGGTCGTGCCTCTAGCCTGAGTATCCGCGTGTGACATCTCATACTTGTTGCACGATGGAGCGCTGTGCAGAAAAAGAGTCCGTCAGGCCCGCAAAAGTGGACCTAGTATAGGTGAGGAGTGCCCGTGAGGATGACTCATTGCTCCTCGTGATGACAGGCCGCTTATCGAGTATCTCGCCGTCGTGAAGGTTGCGGACTGCGCAGAGATAAAGGGGTTGGTGGAGATGGGACAGCGAAAGCAAGGACACGCCGGCGTAAGCTCTACGAGGAGCAGAGTCTGCTGTATCGCAGGGGAAAGATCGCAGGGCCCTGCAAGGAGGAAAGATGCGTGCTTAGTACTTGGAAATGTCGGGCCGCGCCACAAAGCTTGCGACTAAAGAGGGTACAAGCACGTGACACACTGATATAACGAGTCGCGGGCTCCCCTCTGTTGGACATTTCCTTCCCTGTTACTCAAACCAACCTTACTCACCTTACTTGCCAAGGAAGATAGCGTAGGGAGCTTTCCGGAGAAGAAACCTCTAGGAGATGTCTGGAATCGACGTGCAACACCCTCGCCTGTCAACAGGATTCGATGATTGCGCCATGCGCTACATTGCTATGAAGCACTACACCCCTCTGTCCGACCAGCTCTGTCAGAACCCTGACTCAATCAAATCAATGACGCGTCAAATAATTCAATGTGAGTTCTCTCCGATATCTGGAGTATCTAGCATTGCTGACGTACGCAGGCATCCATGACCTGCGCTACCTGGCCAACGTCATTCATTGTGATATCAGCGACAACAACATCATGTATGAGCTACGCGACGGTGAAGACTGGTTCGTGCTCATTGATTTTGACCTTGCCGTTCGGGTGGACGAGGAAGGGAAGCCAATGGGGCCCACGCCGCGCCACAGGACTGGGATGTTGCCGTTCATGGCCGTAGATGTGATAGAGGATATGCATCTGGTGGCAATAGAGGCAGACTATAAGCCGATCGTTCACTGCGTCCGTCACGACTTCGAGTCGCTATTTTGGGTCTGCCTGTGGTTCGGGATCAAGACTTTGGACCCAAACATCCCCAACAGCAAGAAGGAGGAGGAGGCACGATGCAGATATCTCGCAAAATGGGAAATCGGAGACCATGACATCATCCACGCAACCAAGTTGAAAGTCTTCACACAGGTCAACTCGCTAGACTACGTCCCTCTTTCGGATTACTTCGAACATCTCCGCCCCTGGTTTGGGGCCTTCCTCTCGTGCTTTGAATCTGGGTACGACGCAGTCAGAAATTATAACAAGCCCGCTACCCGGAGGAAGTTTGGGCGTTCAGAATCTCGATTCCCATTCAAGTCGACAGAAACATGGTTTGAATGTGTCACGCGCAAGAAGATGCTTGAGGCCTTTGACAACCTCAAGCTTCAGGAGGTCGCGTCCTCATCCTCATCCGAATCCTCGCCCGAATCCTCGCCCGAGTCCGAGTCCTCTCTTTCTGATGTGTCGTCCATTACCTCTGATGAATGAAAATTCTACTGGTTGTGCTCTGTAGCTGGTAACCGGTCTTGTTTCTCAAGTGTCTTATTATCATGTGAATATTCAACTACTGGTAATTTCTATTCATGCTTCAACTTGCAGCCATGTACCAATAGAACAGGAAAGGCGATTAGTCACGCGCCTTGTTAATAGCAGGCACAGGCACCTCTCCTACTCCGCTGCAACTCTGGGAGGTGCGCACCAAGCTCTACAGATCCTACATGACACTAGTTCCGCGTGACCGGCTTCGCACGACACCCTAGGGCAGCTCGCTATGCTGCACCTTTTCCATTCTCATGACGAGCAGCGGCTCAATCATCTCGTCAGACGCATCCAACTATGCGAGCACTGCACGAAGTCAAAGAAGGCGGCGACACAGTGACCGCGGAAGAAAGATGAGGACGTGCATATGCCGTCTGAGAAGCGGCTGTAGGCTTCGAGGGGTATGATAGTAAAATATATGAGGCTGTTCGGTAGGTTGACTCGACTTGCACTGGGTCCCGGACTTCCCGAATACCTACGATGGGGAAAGATCCCAGATGCACGAGGATCGAGGGCAGAGAACTTTTCCCACTCACGAATCATACACGGCAGCTGGTGACACAACTGCTGAGTTCCAGCCCACAAACGCCATAGGCCATCGTAGAAGAGCAGCTATTCAGCGTCCCTGATAGAGTTATGTCTTCGTTGTTCAACGCCTACATATTTTGCCCCCGCGTGTACAAGTACGCTGTGAGATTGCGCCTGAAGACGACTACCAAGGATTCCTTCTTCCGACCGCATAAACTCGATCATGAAGTTATGTGCTCTCGCAAGCAAATACTTGGCGCAACAGATGCTCCTGCCTGCACACCACCAGATATGATGAGTTGGCCAAGATTCGGGTTAACGATACATGAATTGCCAGGCGGTTTTTCACGGCGTGCTTTCGCATAACAGATCGTGTTCAGATGGGTACTGCATATGCCATTCACAAGTTCGACAGAATAGGTGTCACGGTCATGTGACATCACTATGTATGCCGGGCCGCAGAAGTGGTCAAAACAATGGCCAAGCAATACGCCGCTTGCTTTGTGACCGCCATCTACACCCCTATTAGCCCACACCTCGGTTTATTCGGTCGAAGTGCATCCAAAGGAATCAGCACATAAGCATTCAGCTACTATCTTGTCATAGTATATCCCTCAGCCGAGCATAGAAGCTCCACGCACGGCGCCATTTTGCTCTTGGGAGGGAGACGCACACTGGACATGCATGAAGAGGATGAATTGTGCAGGTACGTTTGAACTATTTGTATTCTGAAACTATCCTCACACTTATAGCAATAGAGCCCGCAGCTCGCCGCCGGTGCTTACTGCTGTCGAGCAGACTCGCCTAGATCTTCAGAATGCAATCGTACAACACACTCAGACCATCCTCGACATGAAGCATCAACTAAACACGCTTGCACCCCCATCCGTCCTTCCTCCCGAAATTCTTTCTGAAATCTTTATGCACCTGGCTTCTGCTCAGTTCACCGTGCCGCGAGGCAACCCTTACGCAAAATATGCTGCACAGAAGCGCAAACCGCCCCCAATACAACCGTACCAATGGATTACACTTACGCACGTCTGTCAACAGTGGAGGTTGGTTGCGTTGAGCTCACCGCGACTATGGAGTATGATATGGATCATGAAGAAGGACTGCGTTCAGGAAATGCTCTCACGCTCTAGGCGGGTCCCCCTTGCCGTGAAGGCTACGTCGTTGTTACATCGGACTGATTCACTGGAGTTGGTGATGAGCGAGCTGCCGCGCATTATCAGCTTTGATGTGAATATGCCCCCTCACCTTGCGAAACGCGATTATGCCCTCGAAGCGCCGCGTCTTAGGGAGCTCGTCCTACAATCCGCCGAGGCCTACGAGATGCTCACCCTGGGGACTTCCCAGTTGCAATCGCATTTCACGCAATGCAGTCTACCGTGTTTGGAAAAATTGCAGATCTTTTCCTTCTTTGTCACATGGACCAACCCGCTGCTGAAGCCGACCTTGACGCATCTTACTCTACACGGGAACAGGCTCCCCAACACTGTTCACATCGAGGAAGTCTTGACGGCTCTTGAAAACCTTCCCCTACTGGAAACATTGGACTTGAAATGCGCTTTCCCGGCCAGTCATTTCTACGATCAACAGGCTTTGCCAGAAGTTTCTCGTGTCATCGACCTTCCGAGCCTCCGAAAGTTACGCTTCTACGACAACGCCGTAGCCAGTGCTCAATTTTTGCGGCATGTATCCTTCCCTCCCCACACAACCATGGATATCGACTCGCATGTTACACTTCTGCATCAACTTACCTTTCTCTATCCCGCCATCCTCGCAAAACTCGACCATACGACCCATGACGCCCAAGTTCGGGACCAATTACCCGTCATACGGACCCTGTATATTCGGAACCTACCTGAAACCTCGGGTACACAGCTCATGGGCTGGACTTTCCCCATCCCTGTGGAGCAGCTCGCAGACAAGAATGCTACACATCCAGAACCCTTTATCGACATCGCCGTTCGCGTCAATGGTCTCCTCGCCCTTCTCAATTTCGTCCGTACAGTACCTCTCGCGGATGTTGAGGTCTTGCTCTTTGAACGGCTTGTGGCGATCAAACGTCTGGACAAGTTAGACTGGACTCGTTCCTTCGAATCCATGCCAAAACTGCGCGAACTTGGTCTCAGTCGGTGGGGACAAGATCACTTGCACCAGGCCCTCGACCATCGTATCTGGGCAGCTGAGGAGCCGTCTGCGAAGAAACGGCGTAAACGCAAGCAATTTTGTAACCCGAACCTTTCGGTATTGTATCTCCGAGACGTATCCATACGTCCTTTGGCAACGAGGAACACGCCCGATGACGATATTTTCCTTGGACGTCTGCGCAAGTCTCTCGCATTGCGACAGAAAATGGCTAATCCGATTGGGAAGCTTATATTCCATGAGTGTGCTAATCTCGAAGAAACAGACGCGAAGTCGATGGAGGAGTTTGTTGACACCATTGAGGTGGACACGCAGGTGGATGAACCAGACCTGCTAGATTCAGAGGATGATCCGTACGCTTACCCATCGGAGGACGAAGACGATCTGCACGAATACACAATGCACCATGATCTCCACATACTCAACGCTCTTCCTATGATAGAAGACGCCTTTGCTTTGGGCCCATGGGGCAATGACTTTGACGATTCTGACGTAGAAGTCTGGTAGTACACGCAGTCAAGTCGCGCCTCTGTTCTTCCTATCTGACTCACCATCTCCCTGCGTTCGTCCTACTTATCATCTATCTCTAATGCGCGTCCAGCAGTACAGGTCCTCTTTGAACCTTCTGAAACTTCTAGAATATTAATCATAGTGTGAACAGTATAGTTACACGGCCCTGCACTTGGCGTAGTACTTATCGGGGCGCGACGCAAACACGTCTGTTGTAACATTAGTGATATCGACACACCCGGTTTCTTATCTCAGCCGTCCAAGACTATCCTACAACATGAGTTACTGGTACAGTACACATAGCACACAGCTTGGTGACAATCATCGCCTGACGCTGACATGGTGGTCATCATTGAGTTCGTACAGCTCCACCGCCGATACATAGGTGAGCCTTCGGTCAGAGAATTTCACCTTTATAGCCTCCAACCGCAGAAGCAAACGTGACACTACGCTGACGTCGATTGCCCAGACCAATGGGCTTCCCATATCCAGTCAGTAGCCAACTATTTGAACAGCTCGCAAAGCTCACAAGAATGTGTAGACGTTATCGCCCTAGGTCGAATGAATATACTCTGTGATAGGTGATAAAACCGTGAAGAAAATCAACTCACGTCAGCTGTGATTTGCATAATGAGATTCCATGTGCATGTCACTGCAACTCAAGTGAGATTTCCCATTACAGAACCCAGCAGTGAACGCACTTGTCAGAAGCTACGGTCTGAGGTGAGCGCTGTTGGTAGAGGAAGAAAGAAGAGTTTATCCTCAACTCACTAAGAACGATATGAATCCATCGCTCCGAAGACGTTCAATGATATCCCTGTTCTTGCGATACGGCCTGTCGAGTGCGCTGCTAACGGTGAAAATGATTGTCATGATATTGAAGATCAACTACGAATGTGCATGAATACAAACGATAGCGAGATGAAGTACTTTACTCACGAAGGTCACCCATATGTAGATATTGAATACGCTCTTCCTTCCTAGTGTGCAGAGTGGCAGGGAGGAGGCGATACCCACGTTACCTACAGGAATGTGTTTGGGGGTTGATTGATTGAGTGATAGCAGAGCAATTAAGGACACTTGCTTTGCGTGAATTTGACGATGAGAATCCAGAATACCAATAGGAGACAACATGTAATGCCCCAAATTGCTCGAAGGAGTAAGCGCGCCCAGTTGCGTCCATCCCACAAAGCATAAAGTCGAAGCGCGATGATAGCTGAAGGGGACTAAATTCAATGGTCTGATATACCACATGCGACGTACCATGACACGAACTGATACCCATCATTATTAGGGTGCTCAGGACGACCGTCCATGACCGGCAACTGTGAGAGGGTGAACAACCTAAGTCAGCAGGTCGTAGCATCCGGTTGAATATGGAACTTACAGCTGAGTAGAGAATAAAAATGAACTTCGTGTATACAATATGTGAGAGTGCAGGGATGCGCTGACGCACCTGCTTTGTGGGTGTCCAAGATCCTGAGTCAACTGTGATGAGAATTCGGTCAGAAGTACACTCTCCAAAATCGGCCAGCTACATACCGTAGGCCCAGAGAACGAATCCAATTAGACTCATGTAGCGAAAGCAGAAAAAGAGACTTCTTGTTGTTGTCCAGACTCTTCGATGCCAAAAGTACTGAATTTCATCCCCCAATGTGAGAAGATGATCCCACAGCGCGCAAACCAAACCGACGCCTATAAAAACTGTCAATAGCACCCCAGAAACAATCGAACATGCTGGACACCGACCGCTGATATATTTCTTGACAATATCCCATTGGAGTGATGATATACTGAGATCCATGAGAGGGCTCTGAGGAGGGGCTGAGGGAATGGGTGATCAAATGCCTAGCCTATATACACGCTGACTAGAGCGAGGCCTGCTGTAGGTTGAGTTGTCGCTGATGGTGAGAAAAAGACGTGCAGACAGTGGCCTGTGAATCATCCGCGATGCAGATGAGCACAGGTTTCAGCGGCAAGCATACGGAGTCAAACATCTTTGATGCAAAACTGGGCTTCTGCTAGATCCAGTCAACCCGAGAGCATTCATCGAAGGTAAACTATATCCTCACCTGATAGATAGTATCACTATAAGATAAGAGATCATGGAGGTAGAAGTGAGCCATAGATTCCACTCCGATGGTGTTACGGGATCCATACCAGAACCTTTCTGGTATGGTAGTAGACACACGCGGAAAAGCCTGACGATGCGGGTCAACTTCGACATCAGAGCAAAGCGGCCTACATATACGGATTCTGTAGAGCACGTATCATAGATTTCCGACGCCTGTTCCAGTTTGTGCTTGGAATACGCCGTAACCTAGCAATACAAAGGGAGGCATTGCCAGAACGATGTGGTGTGGGCGGCCCCGGAACGACCACCAGTTTGGTGGCCATGCTGATGGCAACCATCGCAAGGTGGAAGATTCGACAAAAAATGGCTGCTTGGAAATGTCCTTTCCAGATAGGAGCTCTCGCGCGGAAATGAATTCGTCAACACAGCCAGAGAACTGATCTCATTTCAGATTTCGGAGAGCACAACACCAACTATACATTCTCATTCCTGTATCTTCTGTTTATGAAACACACCTGCTCGTCGAATGAGGCGCGTCGTTCTCATGAGCGCAGGTCGTGAACTCACCAGGAACCTCTGGCAACCAGCTACTGCGATTTTGGCAGAAAAACTCACCTTTAGGGGGAAGCTGGTCCGGCTGATCCAGCGTTCCTATCATGATATACCTGTATCTCGAAGCGGCGTCTTCCTGGACGTAGATATGAAGAGCTCAGTCGGGAGATGTGAAATGAGTACGGCATTGGGCACTCACTCCATATTCAAGAATACCGGAGCCGCACGTATTACAGAATTCTCGATGCAGAGTGGTCGAGCCATTGTCGCTGATATGTTCCTTCGTGTGGCCTTTGACCATATGGAGAGCGTCCTTTGGGATCTTTGCAGTCAGACCGAACGCTGTGCCAAAGAATTTCTGCCGAAAGCAAGTGAGCGCACATTCATTCATGGCAGGTTCGTCACATACCTTGCAGCTATTGCAGTGGCACAACGAAGTCCGTGCGTCGTCCAGAGAGCCGAGATGTAACCCGTAGCGAACTTCGCCGCAATAGCAACCTCCTGAGAAGATCATGTTTGATGCAGTCTTAAGTGTTAGCTGAGCAGTTGATCTTTTTCTTCTACATGGAGAGGACTCTTGGCTGTAGATATAGGTAAATCGTAGACGCCCTTATGGAGTACAGTGGCTCGACTGAGAGGCTCGCAGTGTCATAAATCACGCAGGAGGCGAGCATGTGATAGAAGTATGATAGATATTCTCACGTAGAGAACGACGCTGAAAGATCCAGAAGTACTATATACAAAGCACGTAAGTAGATATTAACTATAAAATAGTGTAGCGTACCAGACAATTAACAATCGGAGGCTGTCAAGAGACTACACTTTCCCCAGCACCTGCATCTGCGACCGCCTCCGGGGAAATCTCAGACCGTTCTGCACGATCCACAGAATCAAGGCCTATCTCCTCAATCAACTTTCTCCGCTTCTCGCCCACTTGCCAAATTACGTCCTTCAATTCCTGGACTACCTCTCCACCGGGGCCCCACTGCTCTCTCTGAGAACGACTTTCTGGCGGAGCGGCAATTCCCAGCCCTGTCCCACTACTCCTCCGCTCTTTCATCAGTTTTATTCGCTCCTCCCGTGAGAGCTTCGAGCGTTCCCTCGTGAACTTCGCCATAGTAGAATCTGCTTCGTATACTTGCTCGATGCCCGGCCGCGGCAGGTGCTGGCTACTTGCCGTGCGCAACAAGTGCTCCGTCGCATCATCGAAGGGCTGGTCAAGGTCGATGACATTGACCTCAGGCGCCTCCAGTCTGTCATGAACAGCGTGAATTGCATCTCCATGAGAATCTTCACTACTAGTATCGGGAGCCAGCGAGGGCATTGTCGGCGATATCTCCTCTTCTTCCACAGGCGCAGGACCGGGCTGCGACGCAGATATGACATCTAGCAAGCGTTCACGTCCGCGCTCGCATTCACGGAAGGCGAACCCCAGTTCTTTCCGAAGACGGTCGTACGCTTGTAACGCAGTGTTCTGCGATTCGTTTTCCTCGTCTGCAGCGAATGGATCTAGGGTGGAGCCATCGGGGTTCGGCAACATCGACGCGTTGGCATCTTCAAATTTTCCCTCGCGTATTGACGCGACACATTGCTCGAGATGGTCCCGAGCGTCGTTCAATGCAGATGATATGGCGTCTACATGAGCAGCAAACCGAGTTAGGTGACTGGGAAGCGGGGCAAAGGAGGTCATTTCGGCCATAGACCTCATCGGAGGCGGGTACAGCCTATCCTTCTGGCGTGATTCTGGAGAGACGCTGCCCTCCCTTGAAAGCGCGGCAAGTGATTCAGTACTCGGACGTTCCTCTTTCATGCGCTTCTTCTCCGCCTCATCTAATGCTGCCATAAGGTTGCCCGATGCGTCACTGAATGTACTCGTGAGCAGCGCCATGATAGAGCGCACGTCTTCCCAGTACGCATCGTCATCGGCGTCCTCCTCGAAACGGAGGGCAAGAAGGTGGGCGCATGAATATCGCTTCGCCGCGAGCGCGCCGTGTAAAGCTAGAGATAAGGAAGATAGGGAGAAGGGCCGTCGGTTGGTCTGGAGCAAGGTGAATCGTGAAGGGGACGCAAACGACGATGATATGGATGAGTGCGCTGTATGACCAAGGGTCTGACTCGAGTAGCTTGGTGGTGGCGTCCCAAACGTATCCAATACGGCACTACGACGTTTACGTCTGAGATTAAGGGCGGCAACGCCAAAAACATCGTCATTCCCAGGATAGAATGGTTCCGACTCCGGTTCCGAAGAATCGTCTTCTTCCTTGACATCGTGCAAGACCTTATGAGCCACAGGCGTAGACGGCGCGCTGAGCGGATGTCCTTCGGGTGCCGAGAACAATGACCGCAGCTCTGATTGACGCTTCTGTCTCTGCCGCAGCGGATGAAGCAGACCACCGGAAACAGCCTGACTACCGTTCCAAGTTGCCCGTTTATTACTTGTCTGGGGCATTGAAATGGTGCGTCTTCGCCAGTCCGTAAGGGGATCTGACATGGGGCGAAGATGCTCTGCTGAGGCTAAAGAGGGGAAGGTCGATTTGATGGGCGTCGCGGGCGCATACATCTCAGACAACTGAGACAACTGTTGAGGAGAAGTAAGTGCAGCCAGTAGCTGCCGGACGTTGTCGCACTGGCTCTGCGTAGTATTCAACGACGTCTGCAGGGAAACCCGGAGACTTAATAGGGGCGACTGGGGGCTAGTAGGGCTGTAGAAAGAATTCGGGCTGCACGGTATGAGTAAGGAGCGGAATGCGTGTGATCGGAGCAAATACCTTCGCTCGTCTTTCTCAATAATTGACATGGCCTCATTCACTGCAGAATCCCAGACATTTCCAGCAGATATGAGCTCATTGAGAGCGTCCAAGGTCTTCTATCTCATGAGATGAAGGAATCCACGTAAAAGTTCACTGTACATACCAGTGTAGCTGCATTCGATTTTTCCACCTCCGGTTTGACAGCACTGGTTACATAAAGGGCTAGTGCAACCAAAAGCATGGAAAGCATCTCAAATCCTGCGGCGAATGCGAGAACGGCAGCGGAGATGATGGCAACAACCAGCCGTAGGTCGCCCGGTTCATGCGAAAGCCCCGATGCATCCCTTGGGGCAAATACATCGTCGCTATGGCCGATAGATGAGCTTGAGGTTCTCGAATGATCGCCAGGTATTGGGTTAAGTCTGTCAGGAAGTTCAGAGACGAACGACCGCCGACCAGGCTGGGGACTAGAAGCGAGAGAGGTGGATAGGAGGGAAGATGATATGACATCGTATTTGAAGCGTTCAGCGAAGGCATCGGAGGGTCCAGATGGGGAAGAGGCAGATAATAAGTTATGGAGGGACTGCATGTAAACATAGATTAGCACCAGTTTCAATTCAAATTTTAACTAAAACGAGCTGGGTGTAATGAAGAAGGAGCATACGCCATGTACTTCTCAACAACAGCTGGGATTTAGGTCATGTAGACCATGCGTAAAAGGTCCCCTCGTAGATCTGCTGCTTGCTGGTGCACAAAACCCGAAGGCCGAGGGCCATGCATTTCCTTGTAGCTATGGACCGCAGACTCACCTCTACCCTGCTTAAGACATGTGACACGAATAGCCCTATTGACGACAGCGGCTCTGCGTGGTGACCAGAGGAAGACGATTCTGCGGCATATTCGGGATGGCTCCCAGGCATAAGTTCTTCCTGTTCACCTGTTTCTGGTGCAACAACAAAGGCTTCAGATGAAAGCACAATCAAACAGTCCAAAGTTGAGCACTAACCTCGGAAGTAGTCCTGTAATGGGTGCTCGTCGAAAACAGGTTGCGCCATGATTTGATAGGGTCCAGGAGGGCGTAAATACCGTGAGCACGGCTGATTAGGGCTTGTATAGAGGCGTTAGAGGTTCTGGGTAGGTCAAACGAGCGGCGGTTGTCGAGACGGGGTATACACTACGAAAGCAACATAAGAGTTGACCGGCAAGGGTCGTGGCAGGCCTGAAGCCACCGCCGTGCGCTACTTTGGTCGGCATAACGTGATGCGCGATCACGTGTGGTTGTGATGCCGCGGAATGATAACGCCGCTGAGTGTACCGAACTGACAACTTTGCTGTTCCTACTCGCTGGTACACGGTGCACACTCAGCAAGTTATACAGCGAACTTTTCTTTAGTCACGTTTTCAACGAAAGATGCCGCATATCCTCGAATTCAAACAGTCCTTTGGGTGCGGCAGCCCGAAGATACGGGTGTTCCGCGCGGCGTAGTATCGTAAACATGCTCAAATCGACAAGTCGCCTCAATACTGCAAAAGCTCCCAAGTAGACGTCGAAGGTTTGTGCTCCTCCTCGTGCAACGAGGAAGAGGACGCAATTATCCACTCAATAACGAAGCGCAAGGGTATTATACAAGCGCCGATATATCACTGATGCGTAACATCCCAGTCAAATCACGGCATTCACCTCAATCATGTCATGCCCTCAGCCTCTTCTCACAGCGCAGCTGCAGCATTCAGTTGCTGACCTTGGTGGCTGGCTGCGTCGCGAGTTAATTTATGAAGCCCTGAGCATCACATTGCGATAATGGAAGGACCGGACAAACGTATGTCCCGGGGCAATGCAATATCCTACGACAGCCAAGGTAGGAACGACGCTGTGCAGGGCGAACGTGTGGAAATTCGTGTAGGATGGTCAGTCTACAGCCTTTCCGGATGGCCTGTGAGCAAGCTATCGAACCGTATTCCCAGCAGCCGCGACTCATCTTCATCCGTTGACACTGCCAGTGACCTGTGATCTGCAGGCGCCTGTGTCTGACAGATGTTGGATATGAGGGACACAGAAAGAGGTCCCACTACGGGTTTCCCCGCCTTGTATCCTGCTTTCCGTGTTCTCTGGCCCATTCAATGCAGCAGGCAATCACCGTTTTGCCGACATACACGCCTCTGGTTGCCTCGAGGCATCCGACATAACTTTAAGGTACTGCCTTAGGGTGAGAATGAACACAGTTTTTGGCGGGCCGCACACAGCTGTAGCAGAGCACTTCCTATCTTCCGTGTCCTCTCTAACCTATCAATGCTCAGTTGCTTATCTATCATTTCGCGCAGATCTCGGGACGATGCGCTTCGCTGCTCAACCGTGGCCATCTGGAGGATGGACGTCACTCCGATCCCGCATATCCAGGACGTGCATTCCTAATTATGGAGAGGGACTTTTGTGCTCCCGTGCATGCCCACATTCGACGATTTCCATCACGCGTTCCCAGCCTCATCCTCATAGTTATTAACCGCAGCACTGTACCAGCGATCTGAATCGCACACAGACCCTCTCTGCGTCCGCACTCGCTATGGCCTCTGCCGACCCCGACACTGCTTTGTTGCAAGTTATTGGCACGGACGTCCTGCGGTCCTTTGTGTCCGTCATCGTCGAGACGTGGGCTGTAGGTAAGCACTCCTGTCCCCCATCCAGATCCTTTACCCCATAGCATGTGCTGAATACTCCTCCCGTTGCCAGCTATCTACAGCTTCCTCGTCATCAAAGCGACAACTATCCTACTGTACGCCAACTGATCTGTCTTTGCTTATCCTTCGGCGCTTACCGAGCCCATCCAGCCACAAAGACCGCCGCAAGAACAGGATCGCGCAGGTCACATGGGCAATCGTCCTCATCATGTACCTGATCAACTTTACGCTGTGGACGATCGACGTTCATAACGTCGTCGAAGAGGTTAACATCACCTTTGTGGCGAATCGTACCGACAGCCTGGCTTCGCGCTATAGCGCACAAGGCACGGCGGCCTCACGGCTCTTTGTCGTGGAGGACATTCTGTATGCGTATATGGTACGTGCCACCGTCCTTTCTGCGTAGCGATATGAACGGTAACATGTGCTGGGGTAGACAAATCTTGGGGACGCCATTGTCCTGTGGCGGGTATTGGCGTTCTGGTCGAACGGTAGGGACCGTCTATTTTTCGTGGTCCCCGCCGCGGTATGGCTCGGTTCACTCGGTACGTCTCGTTGCCTCCACTCCGTCATTGATGCCGAATCTGACCCGCGTCGTACCGTCGGTGTGCAGTCCTGTCTGCCTTGCTGACGTATTGCGGGGCACGTTCTGACACCGACATCTCGTTCGGCGCGTTCGAGCATCCTCCGTTCTGCAGGAACATACAGTCTGCGTCGTACTGGGTCCAGTTTGCCACCGCTACGGTAGCGACGATCATGATCGGTATCAAGACATGGTAAGTAATTCATATACACCCTTCGCCACACTATGAGAAAGCGGTTGTGTTGACGACGTGCCAGGTCGTATAGGCGGATGGTGAAGGAGTTCATGGGCGGCGATATGCACCGCCGCTCGCCGGTAGGCCGGGTGATGATTGTCCTCGTTGATACGGGGATCCTGTACATGCTCTTCTTTGTGCGTCGCCCGCTGATGTAGATCGACACCGCCGTTGTCCTGACGTATTGTGTTCACAGGCTGCCGAGGTCATACTCAACCTCGGCGCGCTCGAAACTGCGATCGCGAATAGCACGCGGCTCGACTTTGCGCTCGAAATCTACACGTACCTCACGAGCTCGATTGTGGTGCGCTACTCTCTCCTCTCCTCTATCTCGCCCCGTCCGTCTCTGACCGTGTTCGTGATGTAGGGCATCTACCCGACCGTTGTCGTCATCCTCGTGCACACGCAGTGCTCGATGCTCGACTCGCATGGAAACATGACTGTGTCGACAATCGTCTTTGACCCAAGCCGCACGGTGTCGCACAAGACGCACGACGAGCACGCTGCGCCTCCGGGTGCGAAGGACACCGACTTTGAGCTCGCCATGCCCGTCTTGCGCAGCGTCGGCTCGGGCACGTCGACCGCGAGATCGCGGGACGTCGGGCGTGAGGAGAAGGAGGTGGCCTAAGTGCGGCCTCTTTTGGGACTTTTGGGTTTGGTATATACATCTTGTATTGATAGTTAAATGGTTAATCGCTTAGGAAATAGCTGTGTGCGACGAACAAGACGTACCAATAGCGGGCAAGGCCAGAGGGTAGTGAATATTCGCCTGATAAAAATGTCTTCATGGCAGATCACGACGATCATATGCATATCCGCATTTGCCGGTCGTCCAGGGAGGCTGAACCCCTACAGTGCCTAGTGGTGCAACTGGTAAGTGGCAGCGTCTTCATACTTGATGCTGTGTAAATATCCTCTTCAGGGCGTAACGGTGGCCACTGCACTGCCACTGGACAAGATGGCTTTATTGCACGCGAAGCCTTATATGGGCGCGACGATGCCCTTCGCGAAGTTGCCTTGCAGCGGCATACAGTGACGGAGATTACGAATATCATCAAGGAAGCGCGTCTAGAAGATGTGGTGGATTTCATCTCTGGAGGCTTGCTGGAGCTGTTCTTCACTGAGCAAGAACACCAGACCACACGTGCTGATTATCTAGCAGCCCAAAATGCGGGCGTAGACCTTCAGAGCGCCCAATGGCTCCAGAAAGGCGACGCGCAAGCTGCATGCGATACATTAGAGACCAAGCCCTTTGCTGACAATGTTCACAGAAATATGGCGCAGCCTATCCAGGCGTATCTCTTCCTGGGAACAACCTGTGGCCAAGCAAGTTCGTGTGCGCCCTATACAAAATGGCGCAAGAAATGACCTTGCGTTTCTCTCTTATTACGCACACGTACACGCCGGTGCAATCCATCTCACCCCTGAAATCCACCTCTGGCCGCCGCTGGAACGTGTTCACCCCGAGCGGCAACATCGCCTGCTCGTACGTCATCCACGCTACAAACGCGTACGTATCGCACCTCCTGCCACACATGCACGGCCCAGCCGGCGTCATACCCGGACGGGGGCAAGTCATGGGCATGCGCGCGACTTGTGCGCTGCAGACAACGCGTTCGGGGCTAACGAAGGCTTCGAGTACTGGTTCCCGCGGCCCGTCAAATGCGAGGGCGAGCGGCCGCTGGTTATCATCGGTGGTGGTCGCGAAGTCGGGGGCCCGAAGTATGAGCTGTACGAGACTGATGATTCGAAGACTAGAGGAAATCGGGCGTGCGACGAGGCAGTTCCTGCCTGCCGTCTTCCCTGGTCGATTCGATCCTGCTGTAGGACCTGAGATTGAATGGGTGAGTACCGCGCTACGATAAGCTAAATGGACAATGTGCGACAGCCTACAGAGTGGGGTTATGGGATTCACCGCTTCCGGTGACCCGTTTGTGAGTCTTAACGGATCTCCGTGAACAGTCCTGTGTGCTAACTAGCGTAATCGCAGGTTGGCCCAGTGGTAGGTCCTGACAATCCTGACAGTAGAGAGCACGGGGGCCAATACATGGCTGTTGGATTTTCGGGGCAGGGCATGCCTCGTGCCTACGCGTGGTGAGTGGCTCCGATGATACCTCCACGTAACATAATCGTGGAACATATGTGTGCGACTCCAGTGCCGAGGTTGTGGCCAGTATGATAGCTCATGAGATGGTAGACCTTGCTGATCGACCTCAATGGGAACCGCCGAAGTGGATTCCTCTCCATTACTTGACACGAAGATAGAAGAAGTGAATCTGGTAGATCTTACACATAGTGTGCTTTGTATATTCAATGCTGGTATGATAAATATACATACAGTAGTGAACTTCAGTCATTCAAAGCCACGGAGGCCGACCGCTAACTTTGCGTTCACCTAGGCAACGGATGTCGCACAAAGCTCGTCGGCAGCTGACACAGAACAAAAATCACATCTCTTTTGCCAACCGCAGCTGAACGCACCGTTCTGATCGAGGCGACCCGTAAGGCGCGTGAGGAAAGTGCGAGGAACGGCACTGGAGCGGCATAATGAGCGTGAGATGGGCGCTCCATGTTCATTTCAGTTTCTTCCATGGTCTCCGGAAAACACCCTGAGATGTAATCCACTTTGAAGACCTCCTGTCCTAGTATTCTCAGCATCGCCTCGTCGCACGCCTTGCGCTTCTATGTATTTATCAAGAACTGGCACACACCCGTATTTCACAGCCTCCTTGTACACGGAAACCGAAGCAGTGAATAGCTAGGCGACACAGCTCTTGTCTTCCTTATGGTCAACCGCCACCTCTCTGTTGTTCTTCGATAAAACTGGAAAGATGCTCCGACGACCACGGCCCAGAGGTTGATCACACTCCTCTCATCCTGCTGCGAAGTTGGGGAACGGTGAATACGGCGTGGACTGGAGACCTGCTGTAGACGGACTGCCCTGTGAGTCTTGGGAGCGTGCCGTGTCGAGCAGGCGCACGCCTTGAGGGTCCCAGTCTGTCGAACCAAGGGCTTGTTCTCTTCTAATAACAACCTAGCTGCAAATAGAGTTAGTTCTGGCACAGCTTCATAACGACATACACAGCAGAGGGCGTTTATCACGCTTCTCACAACGTGGGCTTCTTGCGTATAAGGACTCTCGCGTCCTCTCGTTTGCTGATACCTACTACGACGTCCTCAGCCTCCAAGTATGTCCGGGCCTTTTCACCACCCCTACACAATGTCAGTAACTCGCCAGGACTGGACCACGGAAGAGACCACTGAGCTGCCACCATCACCAAGCGTACCGGCAATCCCACCACCCGCAGACGGCACCTCGCCCATCTCCAAGCTGTCCCCCGAACTGTTCTGGCTTATATTCACGCACTACCGCGCTTCATACTCTCAAGACGAGTATGGCTGGATTGGCATTACGCTGGTGTGCCGGGTCTGGCGGGACCTCGCGCTTGGCGCGCTTAACCTCTGGAACCGGATCCCCCTGAACAAGATTGAGCACGTCGTGGAGCTTGTGCAACGGTCGCGAGATGCCCCGCTCACATTCACCTTTCAGAAGGGCTTTCACCCCCTCACCGAGGCGCACATGGCGGAAATTAGCAGGGCGTTCCATCGCACCGAGGCGGTCGAGATACGCGTCTTTGACTACGTCCTACAGCCTTTCGTGCAGCGAGGACTATGTCCGGCCGGATTGACCCTGCCGCTGCGCCGTCTAAAACTTGATGTTGTTGGCAACACTGGATCGGGTGTCGCGCTAGGGTCCCTTGTCCCATCTCACACTCCTCACCTCGAAGAACTGTATCTATCTACGTACGCCGCGTGCTCTTTTCCACCGTCACTGTTCACCCCAGCGCTGCGCCGTCTGCACATCATCCAGCAAGACCGTGTGCCCTGCTCGCTCAAGGAACTACAGAGCACCCTCTCTCGAATGCCGTATCTGGAAGTGCTGGAGCTTAAAGGAATGCTGCCATGGCGCAACCCGCAAGAAACTACTATGCCGACCGTGTCTGAGCCAATTGTACTCTCCCACCTCACCACCCTCATCATCGGCGGCTCGCTCTCGCGCTGCTCGCTGTTCCTCCCGCAAATCGATGCCCCCTGCCTGCTTGAACTGCGTATCCGCGGCGTCGTGACGAGCGATCCGGGTTTCACCGCGTTCGGCGCTGCGCTCGCCGCGATGCTCGGTACGCTACCGCTACTGAGTCTCGTTGTCGACGAGAGCTACGGCCCGGCGCAGACGCGGTTAGCCGCGTGGACATCGCTCGACCCATTCCCGCTCAACCCCGCGGCTTCGCAGGAGGACGGCGTACGCTCGGTGTATGTGACGCTAATTCACGAAAGTGCGCGACATGTAGACGTGCCGCTGCGCGCGCCGTCGCTGCTGCCGATTGGCGGTGTGCGCGCGCTACACGTCGGACTGGACTACGCCCGGATGGCCCACTACGCGAAGTCGGACCTCAGTGCGTGGCGACATGCATTCGGCGCGCTGGGAGATGTTGAGCGGCTGCACGTGTATGGTACGCGCGAGCCTGTGCCGTTCGCCGCGGGGCAGGCGTCAGAGGAGCCTCAGACCCGCTTCATACGTCCGTCGGGGCGCAGGGAGCGCACTACGAGGCGGTATACGGACACGTGGGTCGGTGTGTCAGTGTCGCACTGGCAGAAGACGATGGTGCCTACGCTGAGCACGATGTTCCCCCGGCTGAAGGTAGAGGAGATCCACGTGAACGGCCGTGGGGCGTTGACGCTTAAAGAGACGTGTTTCCATTCGTACGAGGGAGAGATGATGGTCAGGGCGGACCTGTCGCATAGGAGGTCGGAGCAGCATGTATTGTAGTGTAGTTGTAGAATAGGCGGATACCATACCCGACAGATCTCTTGTAATAAGCTTTTTATGTGTTGCGCATTTTTGTATTGTGAGCGTGTATTATTGCTATGAGTGTGATTTTAGCAAGTCACCGATGTTTCTTGACCACCCAGGATACCTTGTCTGGCTACTCGCAGTGATTTCGGATAGCCTACAGATATGAATAGATAAATAGATAACCTTGAATTAGGATAACCAGACGAATATATACAGCGATTCATACGGGTGTTGTGAAGCATGTATAGATAAACTACCAGCAGTCAAATCGTGAAAAGGCAGAACGATAGTAAGGGTACAATGATGAGAAACAGTAGGCTCTGTGGATCACATTCTACAGAAGACAAACAGGAGGTAAGAACCGCAGGAGAACCATCAGTCATCAGAGGGCTTGGAGTGGGACTCGGCAAGCTCGAGGTCGTTGAAGGACTTGAGTATGTTCTCGCGCGTGACATGACCGAACCACGTTTCTATTAAATCGGATGGTGGTTGTGAGTATCCCGAGCCCTCGAATTCCCCCGCCGCAGCTGATTTATTATAACTTCTGAGTGCGTCGTGGCCAGATTCAAAGCACGAAAGGAAGGCGCCAAACCAGGGGCGAAGGTGGTGGAAGGAATCCGAGAGAGGGATCTCTTTAATCGAGTCAACTTGTGTGAAAACCTTCAATTTGACTGCGTGGATGGCCTTGTATTTCCCTGTTTCCCATTCCGTAAGGTGCTCATTGCAGCGTTCTTCCTCTTTCTTCTGCCTGTTTGGCATGTTTGGGTCCAAAGTCTTGATGCCGAACCACATGCAGACCCAAAATAAGGACTCGAAGTCGTGGCGGACACAGTGAACGATTGGCTTGTGATCTTGCATCGTTTCGGACTTATGCATGTCCCATATCACATCTACAGCCATGAATGGCAATGTGCCAGTCCTATGACGCGATGTCGGCCCCAGCGGCTTCCCTTCCTCGTCCACCAGAACGGCAAGATCGAAATCGATAAGCACGAACCAGTGTTTACCGTCACGTAGCTCATACATGATGTTGCTGGCGCTGATATCACGATGAAGGATGCCGGCGTCGTATCGTAGACGATGGATACCTGCATCAAACGTCAACGATACTGTACACCGTACGTATTTGAGAAAACTTACAGTCGCTTATTTGGCGCACCATGATTTTAATTGAGTTCGGGTCCCGCGCCAGCTGTTTAGACAGAGGGATGTATTTATCCATCACAATGCACCGCATCACGCGATCCTCGTATTCCGTTGGTAAATTGAAGGCTTTGCGGATTCCGTCGGACATCTTCCACAGGTCCTTACTCTTCAAGATGTTCACTAGGTTAGCTATACCCTTCTTCTTGGCACGCTCCACTAGGTCCACCTCCGATGTCCGTCCGACGTATTGCTGAGATATCTTCACCACGAATGGCCGTTTGACGTCAGGCGACGTCCCTTTTACGGCAGGCGACGTCCCTCTGTACACCGTAGTCCGACGCCCAACGAGTGAGTATTGGGAAAAGACGTGGTTCCCGAGCGTCACAACGAACTCGGTCTTGTCCTCCGGGCCGGTCATGTCAATTGTGTAGCCATTCAGCCTTGTCGGAGGGAAAGACTTGGGATACGGACTGTTGGGACCGGGTCTGATGACGTCGATAGGAAGAGCTCCCAAATGTTCGGGATCGCAGCACGACAGAGAGATGAATACAGCGGCAGCCAGTTCGAAGTGTTTGATGAGCGAGAGCTGTCCAGAGCTTTTCTTCACCAGGTCCACACCTTGGGTCCGAACGGGTCCAGAAGCGTCGAAGTACCACAGTGTGATATCGTCGTCTCTGAAAAGCACTCCGAGACTGTGGAGGCGCGTACCTCTTGTCGTTGCGAGGACTTCGAGTGCATACCCGCCCAGCTGGATCTCGTGACTAATTACCTTCGTCCCATCGCTGTCTGTCGAGCCAGTGAGAGTCGATGGGCCTTCTCCGAGGCTGGTGTCTGCCGAGGCTACCTGCTTTCCTTTGGCCTTCTTCCTTGACTTGCTGGATGACGAGTTCGAGGGTCTAGAGCGCTTCGAGCCGATCGAGACAGTCTGCTCCTCCTCTTCCGAATATTCTTCGTCCTCTTCATCTTCTTCATCTTGTTTGTCTTCTTCATCTTGTTTGTCTTCATCATCTTGTTTGTCTTCATCATCTTGATCATCTTGATCATCTTCTTCTTTGTCTTCAGCGCGTTCCGTTTCGTGATCAACAGGTAGCTTCTCAACATCCTGCATCGATATCTCAGTTATACATTGTAGAGCGTAGGGAGGATAGCGGACTAACCGTATTAGACTGTATGGCCAGCAGTTTCTTTTTCCGTGCATCTTCTAAGTCGGCGGAATGCTTCCCATTAAACTCGAGCTCTACACACAGAAGTGCAGACGTCCAGTCCACTCGATCTTTCCCCTCCCAGTCAATGACCTTCGTGGCCCGAGTCGCCAACACGTCGGGCTTGCGTTTAGCGTCCAACCTGTCATGATCGCCCGGTGTCCGCATGTGCTTGGGGTCGTTGCGGAAGAATGTGATGTCGGCCACAGGAGGAGTGTCAGGTAAGCCTTCCATCCTTGGCTCCGTACCACGAGCGAGATCCAGAACACGCATAATCATATTCGACAGCGGAACATATCGCTGTTTCTCCCCTGTGGCTTGACAGAACTTGCGAAGGCATTCGACGATTATGGGATCGGAAAAGAACTTGTGCTCTTTAATGTAGGCCACCCATTGTTCCAAACGGGCAGCGGGGACACCGCATACAGCCTCCACCCAATTGTACACGGAGACAACGTGAGTGAAGCCCTCCATGTCTCGCTTGACCTGTTTGTCGATAGCGTCGCGTTTGTGGGAAGTGACTAGAGTGCTGGAAGTACTGATACGGTGAGGAGTGCTTTGAGTTGTAGAGTTTCGAAGTTCTTCGACGCGAGAGTGTCGAGCTGGTGTGACCGGAGCGACTGGAGGAAGATTGCGACTGGTGCTACCGCGCTTGCTAGCCATGGTGAGTTCGAGTGAGTATAGAGAATGGAGAATGAGTACAGCAGTGCGAAACTTACAGGTTAATATACGAGTATGCAACGTGTTCGTCCTTTGTCGAGCTGGAGGTTGGCTACAGGCACCGGTGGCCAAGTGCCACTCGCGCAAGACAATGGGTGTTGGTGTTAAGAAGACAGCAGATGCCTAATTGGGCAAGGATATGAATTTCGGCATGTGAGAATTGATCCGAACTTCCGGCGCTACGCCTGTGGTTCAAGAGTTGCTTTGTGTGGGATATCGTTCATATGAGATGTGGCCAGCCGATGCGGTGATCTGAAACTGAATGTTGAGCACGCATGGATGATCTGGCCAAGAACGTGTTCTCGTTAACGGGCCTGATGTCTGCTCTTGTTTGGCTACGCAGCATTATTTTTCTTAACACTCAGCCTGTGGCTGTGGTCGTTACAATGTGGGCTATTGGTACGGTGCATCGCGATTGAACGTTGGACACGATGCAGATAATAGATTGGCTTCATGGTACACGTCTGCCCATTGGACAAGGACGGTCCGTCTTTCCGCAGCATCAAAGACAGGTTCTAGCTGTAAGCGCCAGTGGCCAAGCACATCCAGACGGACGGCTGGGGACAATGCGACCCCAAGTGACTACGCGTGGGGGATGGAAGTCGAGACATCGTGGTAACCACAAGCACGGCGAGCGTTATCAGGGAGATAATCGGCGGTGTTCATGACTTGTCTCATGCAGCGAATGTATCTTGCGCCATAACCGAAAACATCTTACATGTAAACCGAGACCATGCACAAGTCACGCCCAGGACAAGCGAGTACGCCCATATTGAAGCCTTTAGCTACAGTAGGACGGCACGGGACAAGTTCACATTTGAATTCAATAACTTGAAATAAAACAGGTATCTGCAACCCACAGCACACAGTCATGAACGAGCAGGAGGTGACGGCGGCGGTGTAGTCCCGCCACCCGAGATAACGAGGTCTCTGGGCATGTACCGAGTCAGTGACGACGTTGGGATTGCCCCCGCCGGCCTCGTGCCCCTCGATCAGGAGCTCCGCGACGGGCACGCTGAACTGCTTTACGAGTAAGAGCGCCGCAACATCAAGGCTGCACACATCGAAAGGTGCTGGTGCGGGGACATGAGCTGCGCCGCGTGTCGAGAGAGAAGCTTGAAGCCGCACTGCATTTCCCAGACGTAGCATATGCTGACAAGCCGTAGATTCGCGTGTAAGCCGTACATCAGGATGTTGTGCAGCATCGACAGCTGACAATCGCGTCAGACTATGCCCCCCTCGAACATACCAAAAAACGCACCTTTACATCTGCTCCCATCATTAAAGCATACGGATCTCGCAAGACAAAAAGAAAAATAAATATAGGAACAGCAACTATATCATCAGTCGGGCGCGTGTAAGGTCGTCTCTCTTCATCTTCGTTAGTCTGCGCTGTCTTCATGGCATGCTCCCTTGCCGGTTTTCCACTTTTCACAGTTCTCATCCAGTCAAACCATCGCTTCCTCCGCCGTCGTCGCCTCGGGCACCGATCCCTGTCCTCGCTACGTTGACCGAGTAGTGGCTGTGGCTGCGCGTCCTTACTAGACGAGCGGCGTGAGTTGTCAGAGGTCTCTGTCGAGGACAGGGGCGACGTGAGCTCGCGTGTCTAGACCCGTGCCTCTGTCGTGTCTGCATCCTTGCCCTTCCACTGTTGACGGTGGTCGCCTGTGTCGTTCCTGGGAGGCTGGTCGCGGGTGTCTTGAAGTCATCCATGGAGGGAAATCATTTGCCCTCGACTGAAGAGGAGCGGCGGTCCTCCTCTAGACTCTGGTCGCTCCGTTCTAGCTCGGTAACCTGTGGGTAACTTTGCACGGCACAAGGGTCTGAACGCGGTAGACTTACTTCTTTTGCAACATGTGTATGCAGTATACGTTTTGTACAGCGCGTCAAGAAATAACCAGCAGGGGCTGATGGCCAAGGCCACTGGCTGTGACAAGCCACAGTACGGTGGTCCGACGCTGGAACTGAGCACTTGGAGTTTAGAGTTTGAACGCCGCTCCTCTTTAACGCGATCTTTGTGGCGCGGCCCGAGTGATCCCGCAAGCCCACGCTCAAGTCGCACTCCTGTCCACTCCTCCACTCGTGTTATCATCATTACCAGAGCCGGTTGTCCCTTGACACTCTTTATAAAGGTGATAATGCATGGACACGTTGTAAAATAGGTGTGCCGGCGAATCCTGTTGCGTTAAGGCCCTTCCAGAGACAGCTGAACAGTCTTCAATCAAGAAACGAATATGGTAGCACGGACTCGTGCGATGCCCAGATGCCTTGAGACAAACGTTTATGCCCGCGCATGCCCTTGGTGACGATAGGACATGTCGGGCCACCGCGAACTTCGGCCACATGTTGATTTTAGACAGCACAGAGACGGAAACGTCAGACTACCGTATATTTTGCTCTGCTGCTCCGCTCACACCCTGCTCGCCTCCAATGTCCCCTGACACAACAGTGAATTGTACAGTGCGTACGCGGATTTTAAGGAGGTATGTCTACTTTTTCTATCCCCTCAAGGCCTGTCCAGCTGAGTATAGATCTAGCGACAAGACGAGTGTGCTGGTGGCTATCCTCTGCCTCTCACGGACACGTACACCAGCCGGCTGCCTGATAACAGCGATACACACTCACAGATCTGTCGGTGATGCGTGTTAGTAGGCACGGAGGTGCTCGAATCATCAATCGTATGGGTTGGTCGCGATTATAATAAGCAGGGCTTAGATCGACGATCTGAGGGCCATAGCTTTGATTGAGTGAGGTTGCCGCGACAGTTGGCCGGACAGAGAGAAATACAGTGGTGAGACACAGAGCACGATGCAGTTCTCAGATGTGGTAGACAGGTCGATTGCATCCCAAATAGCGCCAGTCATCTTGTACTGCATCTTGCGTCCGAATGTTACTTGTAAAGGCCTAGGTTCCCTACGATGTCTTCCTCGGTAAGTCTTCAGCCAGGGAAAGTTGGACGGGAGGGAGTTGGAAGCAGGGAGTGTGTGTTCTATCGCGTTCTGTACGTGTGAAATGTGCCTGGTTTTTGATCAAGGTAAAGACTATTGTAAGCACCGCTAGCCAGCACTTGCAAGTCAAGTACACAGCGAAGGACAGATACTGTACTGTAGCTGCCCGGCGATGTCAGCACCCGTGATGCGGTTGTACGTCTGACGCGTGTTTAGGCGCGTAAACGCGTTGTTGCGGCTTGGAAAACGGCACTCCAAGGACCGGTCATTTAACTGACAGCAACCTCTTGCGCTGTTACCACCATACTTCCGCCTGCCAGCATCGCCGAAACACGCTGACAGCATGGACGCAGACCTCATTAAGTTGGTTAACAAACTGCAGGACACCTTCGCCAATCTCGGTAAGTTCTCTTTCTTCATGTGCGTGTTGAAATTGTTGCTCATACCCATCGAAGGCGGGGAGCTGGACATGCCTCAGCTTGCCGTGGTAAGCATAGAAGTATACAACTCATCTTCTGGGGATATTCAGACCTCTTCGTAGGTTGGCAGTCAATCCGCTGGAAAGTCTAGCGTGCTTGAGAAGTACGTACTTTGTTCTATGCTATGTTCAGTGACGCGCTCATCTCTCTCTCTATAGCATTGTAGGACGTGATTTCTTGCCACGAGGGCAGGGAATTGTGACTAGACGTCCGCTGATACTACAACTGATACATACACCTGTTCCCGACTCCTCGTCCAGCAACTCCCAGTCGTACACAGAATGGGGACAATTCCTCCACATCGACAAACGCTTCACAGACTTCGATGAGATTCGGAAAGAGATTGAGCAGGAAACTTTTAGGGTCGCCGGCCAGAATAAGGGCATCAGCAAACTCCCCATACATCTGCGGATTTGCAGTCCCAACGTACTCGATTTGACGCTAGTAGATCTGCCTGGCCTGACAAAGGTATGCCCGTTCATGCACACGCTCATACATACCCACGAGCCCTCCAGATCCCCGTTGGGGACCAGCCCAGTGATATTGAACGCCAAATCCGTGGCCTTGTCCTCGATTATATATCAAAGCCGAACTGGTGAGCTTGTCTGCCGTCGTCTACTTACAACATCCGCTCATAGATAGACCTGCCAAGCGTAATTCTTGCGGTATCTGCGGCTAATGTAGACCTGGCAAACTCAGAGTCGCTGAAGCTCGCTCGTTCTGTTGATCCTCAAGGACGACGAACTATCGGCGTCCTCACCAAAATGGACTTGATGGATGCTGGCACAAACGCGTTGGACATCCTCACCGGACGCGTTTATCCTCTAAAGCTTGGTTTCATCGGAGTCGTCAACCGTAGTCAACAGGATATAAACTCTAACAAGAATATGACAGATGCCCTCGACAACGAGGCTGAGTTCTTTAGGAGTCATGCATCCTACCGAAACATCGCACATAAGAACGGCACAAAATACCTTGCGAAAACGTTGAACCAGGTCCTTATGAACCATATACGCGACAAACTACCTGACATGAAGGCCAAGCTGAATACGTTGATGGGCCAAGCTCAACAGGAACTGAATTCTTTCGGTGACTCAGCAATATACGGCGACAGTAACCAGGTAAGAGCATAGTCCCACTATCGACATTATCGGTACCAAAACTCCATACTCTGTCAATAGCAAGGTGGACTGGTTCTACGGCTGATGACACAGTTCGCACGGGATTTCATCTCATCAATTGAGGGTACAAATTCCGAAGTGTCCACGAAAGAACTTTCTGGTGGTGCTAGGATCTACTACATTTTCAACGACGTATTCGGAAATGCACTCACTTCTATCGACGCGACACATAATCTTGATAATCAAGACATTCGAACTGCCATCCGAAACTCGACTGGTCCGAGGCCAAGTTTATTTGTTCCGGAAATAGCGTTTGATCTTCTAGTCAAACCGCAAATTAAGCTTCTAGAATCACCAAGCCTTCGCTGTGTCGAACTAGTTTACGAAGAACTAGTCAAGATCTGCCATAACTGTACGAGTGCCGTGAGTTCTCTGCTTAATGCAGTTGGAGTATGGAAGCTCAGTCGTTGTTCAGGAGCTACAACGTTTCCCTACACTGCATGCGCAGCTGGTGGAAGTGGTATCCGAACTACTGCGAGAACGATTGGGCCCGACCACCTCCTACGCTCAAAGCCTTATCGACATTCAAACAGCGTACATCAACACAAACCACCCTGCGTTCATATCAGGCTCTTCAGCTGCATCCTCGCACGTGAGTGCTCCCGCTCCTCCCAAACAAATCGCTCCGCAGAGAGTAAGTGCACGTCAATTGCTCGACTCTACATTCTCTGGGGCTGACAAAACTGCAGCCGTCATCAGCAGAACCTGTCAACGGCTCCGCGGATATTGCAGACGAAGTGGACGAGTCAAGTGATGATGCGGTCGGTGCCAATGGTGTGCCAGCTTCGCGAGAAGGCCGCACTGCCTCCAATGCCGCTCACGACCGCGCACGATCTACACCCGCTGGGCCTTCAGCTATCGTAAACTCCGCTCGCCGCCCCAGTTCACCAAAACCACACCATCATCATCATCACAGGCAAACTCCGCAGCCCCCAGGCAATGCAGGCCAAAGTGCAGCGAAGGAAACGTTCCTTAATTACTTCTTTGGTCAGAACGGACCAGGACCTCTATCGGGTGCGACAATGGAACGTGTACACAACCCGACCACAAATGCCATATCGTCTGTCGGACGCGACGTCTCTGGGAGTGACCTTGCCCTGAGATCAGGGCTGATGGCAGGCAAGCGAACTCTAGAAGGCAATAACGCAGCATTCGATATGAAGAGCCTAGGAAAGCATATTGAAGCTGTGAGTAGCTTGCTTGACGCAGAAATTGAAGCACTTACTCATACGGAGCATCTTGATCAGACTTCGGATGGAGGTCCACAACTGACCATGCGAGAAGAAATGGAGACTAACCTCATACGTTCACTCATCGAATCGTACTTCAACATCGTCCGACAAACGATTCAAGACCTTATCCCCAAGGCAATCATGCATCTACTCGTGAACTACACGTCGCAACACGTACAAAATCGCTTGGTCGCTTCGTTATACAAGCCTGACTTGTTCGGCGAATTGTTGAACGAAGACGAAGCCCTCGTAGCAGAGCGCACGCGGGTGAAAGCCCTTCTAGACGCGTACAAAGACGCATTCAAAACCCTGTCTGAGGTAACGCTGAAGTCCACATAGAAAATACACGGACCTCTGCCATTGTTCCTTACGTTAGCTCTGTCACGCTGCTTTCGGTATCATACATTGTCTTGCATAACGCATAAACGTAAACCCTCGTAGATCAGCTATAAACACAGAACTATCTTCGCACTTCTGAACACGCAACAGCGAGTAATCTAGTATCGTCACCATGCTCGACGGACGCTACACTACGTAGCAGATAGCCGATACATACAGGTTCGAGCAGGGGGGCACGATAGAGGTAGCACAAGTCAAGTTCCGAAAGGACATACCATAACCGACTGTATGGCAGGACAGATTCACATATCCATGGCCCGTTGTGGAAGATCCTGAAGCGTCTAGCTTGCCGGTTTGCCGTCGACCGCGACCCATGTTTCTCCCGCATTGCTGGCAGGCGGAGCGGCAATTTCATTAGGCTCGCTGTCATCATCTTCGTCGTCTTCTGATAGCACTTCAATTACGGTATCCGACGGTGCCGCGGGGTTACTTCCTGAGGCGGCGGGGGTAACGATAGACTCCTTAGCGCACCAGGAGAAAACGTTAATATACAGGGTGAGTGAACTGGAATGGGAAGGTTGGCTTACGGATTTGGTGGATTTATCCGCCTTACGAGGATCATATGATCAGCTTATAGTTGTAAGATAACGTTCGGGAGAGTATTTACCTCTTCCTTCTATTGTGGTGATGTCAGCATCAGAACGAGAGATGTGCGAAAGACATGATTAGACTCACCGCTTTCTCAACCTTTGCTTCCTTTTGAAGAATGTATTGTAAGGGAAGTTACATAGTAGTGGAATTAGCCACTAAACATACCTCTTTCTCTTTCGCTTCACGCTAGAACAGGTAGGCAACACGTTAGTTTCTGTTGAACGCTCTTTACCAACTCTACACATACCTCTTCCTTTTCCTTCTTCAGACGAGCGCGAGTTTCTCGCTCGGAGATGACCCTGAATGCTACTAGTCAGAAAAGGCAGCTAAAGAGAGCAATCATGCCTACCATGCCGCTGCCTCCTCTACACATTCGCGCGGCCGAGTTTTATTCCGCAGCAGGTAACCTTGCAAAGAGGCCACCTAAAATATGATCAGGACTGTCAACAGTCACCTCTTAAACGCTTCCGACGTACGCTAAACTCGTCATCCGGGATAGCTTCTGCAAACCGCTTAGCAAGGGCATTGAGCTCGCTCTCCGGCAAAGCGGGTACTATGGTGGAACGTTTCTTGCGTCGCGAGCCGGGCAAGTTCTCTTGTGAAAGTGGGTCTCGCGACGTTGTCGGCTGTTTCGGCTGTGCACTCTCGGCAGGGAAGAAGCACTTAAAAATGCCCTCCGCTTGCCATTTAGTCGCGTTCTTAAAGTTTATCCACACATCCATACGACCCGGACGACTCAGTGCGGGGTCAAGTCGCTCAATATGATTAGTTGTTGCAAACAGAAGGCTAAATGGGATGCGACGACATCATCAGGAAACACTGGCAGTGGACCTAAAAAGGATACTTACCGGCCTTCAGCAGCAGCAACGCCGTCCAGACTATTTAGGAGGCCACTCAAACTCAACGTCGATGTGTTATCGTCCTTAGCAGTTTCATCTTTCTCTTTGGCGGTTGCGACAGGCGCTCCTGTTGACTTCTCGTCACGAGAGATACCGCGGGTAAACGCAGCGTCAAGATCCTCAAGGAGCAAGATACATCTGGCGCGCAGAGATGTCAGCGCCGAACGCCGTCACTAGCGGAACTTCACCGCTTACCTAGAAGGTACATTTCCCATAAGCTTCGACAACGTATCATCACTCATGCTGTTTGGCGAAGTTAGCTCCTATCACGCCCGGTACGGGACGGGCACTGACCCTTTGGACGACAGGCTGACAACGTAAATGTCAAGTCCGAGTTCGCCGGCTAAGCTGTGTATGAGTGATGTCTTCCCACTGTGTGGGAACACTGGTGAGAACGTGACGGCAAACAGAAAAGCGGACGTATGGACACCCACCTTCCCGGCACACCGTGTAGCAAATAGCCTCGGCGGAACGGGATACCTACTTAGTATCAGAAACTGAACGACCCTGTAAAAGTCTATCGCGCACCTCTTTCGGCATACCTGTCAATGTCACATAATGGTCAACACTGCGAAGGTGCGGACATGGAACCTTCAACGTACCAGTCTTCTGATTGTAGGAAATCCTTACAGTCAGCAAGGATCATGTCCTTGACGCCAGGTTCGAGGACGATCGAGCTCATTGGTCGCTTCTGGCGAGCTCCATTCCATCGCCAGCTTGAATATGCGCTGTGCACAGGATGTATTGAATCCATAACTGTGTGGCTGACAGAGGAAAGGGACGAACGTGTCTGCCATAAAGATGTGTACCCGATGGACAGCATCCTTTTCGTAGTCCCGCTTCGCTTCCAGTACAAGCTTCTTCAAGATGTCGTTGTTACGCGCCACCACACTGCGGTCAACAATCAGAACACTACGTGGCCACATACTGTCAACTGAGAACGGACCTTATTGTCAATTCCCCGCACGACCCATAGTCTTGAAAGCGCTTCTTGCGCGTTATCTAAAGAACGTTCACGATGAGTAGCCCAACAAAGATGGAATAGATACTTGCCCTAAGCCAATGTCCTCGGTAATATATGGTGTGAGTTGTATCTAGAGTGACACGTATGAGACCACAATAAAGATGATGTCATGTGAACGTACCAACGCTAGGTATAATAGCCACTAGTGAAGCTACATCAGAACATGTTGAGAGTCGAACAACCCTGAACCTGCATACCTTTCCGCTTCCGCCGATGGTTCTCCTCAGAGAAGTCTGCAGATTCTTCGTCTTCGTCTTCATCTTCCAAATCACCAGTGGTTTTCTGCGTCATTCCATGTCGGGATACCGTACGTGTGGTTATGTCAAACTCTCTGCTGCGGCCCCAGGCAGGTTGCTAAATGCACAGGCACGTCAGCATGTCAAATCGTTCCGCCACACCGAGACCCATTGGTAACCTTCGAGAGCCAATGCATCAGCCTAACGCGCAGTTAGTTAGACACAGCTTCACTGATAAATGAGAGGCATACACACCAATCATACGGATAATCTTCTTGACTGAAATGCGCAGTAAGGAAGAATGCTGGATGACAATAAGCTCAGAGTGTCGCATATCGGGCTGTTTGCAACGGACGTACAGTCAACGAAGCCGTTCCATGCAGACATAGATGCCCGACGGGCAGTCTCAACGGTGCCCCCGATGACCACTAGCCTCTAATGTGGTCCTTCAGAATACTGCGAGCAGCACAACAACTGAGTGGCTCACTAGAGTGTCATGAATGGGACTCGCAGTACTCGTGAGCGGAGTCAGCAGGTTCTTGAGGGTGTTCATGCTGTCGAAGTCGACGTGTGAACGTTGCGAAAAGGGAGGGGAAAGGTCACCGAAGAGGACGGGGCCGCAAGGGCTTTATGCGTTCGGGTAGGGAATAATTGCCGCCTCGTGCCCATTCGGACAGACCGGTAAAGCAGCACCATAGTATTAGATCTAGATTCTCAACAGCCGTGCGATCTGCGAGCCAAGGAAGGTCATCCAACCCTGCCAAAGACGCCCTTCAACTCAGCCCAAAACCGAGACAGGTCAATCTCGGACGGACCCAACACTGTGCCACTTACAGTTCTGCATGTGCGTTTTAATCGGCCCAGACATAAGCTACGCCACTAGTGCTGCACGACCGGTGGAGTACAGGTTTGAGTAAGAGCGGTGAGCGCAGAGCTGTGTTTAAGGACGGAAGTTGCCAAACTCGGTCAATACATCAACGCGCGTAGTTGGAAGATCGGCCCCTTACCCTGCTGAGTTTCTATCGACAATCAAGGCGGGAAGAGCTAGACAGAGAAACGTCGTCGCTGTTTCAAGCATGACTTGAGGCACTGCGAGATGCGGTGGGCGGAAGTAATTCGAGCGGGTACGGCTACAATCTCGATGATGGAGGTATGCTGCGTTAATGCTAGTGATAATATTCGTATCGAGATTCACACGCACAAGCAGGGATGACGCTACGGTTCCGTATGAACGTGGAAGATTCAGCGCACTGTGCATTACCGCTTATCTCACCCCCACCGCCGGAAAAGCTGGACCATATGGTTTGAGCCTATGATTCCGTCGACGCTGTGCTGTGTTGGAACATGAGGGTAGCTCACCCATAAACTGGCGTATGAGATGGCCTGAGAATGATGGCACGAGCGCATGTATACAGCGTGCAATCTTTTCAAACCCGATCGTTCTGTATTATGACGACGGGATAGAGGTAGTACGTCGAACTTCATATTGATGAGGTGTATCTTCTGTATTCTTGACTCACGCTCGCTGCAACGAGCACGCCAGCGATTTGGAACACGTAAAAGCGACGTAATAAGGCCGAGAGGAGTAGTACATACTCACTGGGCATATAGTGGGCGGTTGTGAACTCAAAGAATGGGCACGCCTTTCCATTGTTGTCACACGGAAAGGCAATATCCGCACCTTCGTGGTGTATTGGAAGAGCGTCACCATCTGGCATGAAGCATAACCGTCGTTCCCGGCAACGCAACTGGAAGAAATGGTCGGACGCAATAACTCGGGAGAAGATGGAATCACAATCCTTGACGCAATAAAGTGTCTTGTATGTCAAGTGGAAAGGGGCCCGGTTTCGCACCCAGCCACTCGCTGTATGGCGTTCGATGGTATTCACCTGTATCTGACCCCATGGTTAGCCGAAGCGACGAGGCCAGAAACAAACGTACAGTACCTCAGGCTGCGTCTCAGTTGCACAAACACGGATGCAGAAAGAAACGTGGATCTCTGACGCAGAATCCGGATCTTGAACGCAAGAAGTACCCTGCGCTTGACACAACGCTCGCCACTCAATCTCTCCACAGTAACATGGTCAAATGGTTCCGGAGAAACGTTGGCGTAGTTGGGAAATGAAGAAGCTTGACCCTAGATTGCCAGTTGCGAGGGTTTTGAACTCCCGCCGCACAACGTCTTCAAGGCACAAAATTGCCAGAATAGTGGCCAAACGATCAGCTTCGTTTGAACGACAAGGAACAGGGGTGGTCTTGTGGGCAGTTGATGTTGAATGTGGCCGCCCAATCCAGTTTGTATTGCTCCCTGAATGGAATTCGAGTCCTTTCCATAGGGTGATTTTCCAGACATGGCTAGTAGAAACGAGGATCATGTCTTCTGCATATGCGCCGCGATTCGTAGTATATAGGAAGTCGTGGACAAACGACACAGTCTGGTTGAAGCAAACCTGCACTCGAGCGTTTCCACTGATCAGGATAGATAGATTGTTATCTAATTCACTGAGAACAAAGGAGTGATAAGCTCGCGTCCCCCGGATAGACGAACCATTTTAGAAACTGCTAACGCGAAAGTAGAAAGTGAATTTAATATAGC